>JAUTBR010157433.1:2609-17153 GCA_032361205.1 Pseudorimula midatlantica
AAAAGCCACATAAACCCATCAAAATATATCCTTTCCCCTGCCAATGGTAAACGATCCATTATTTTGAAAATGGTGTCCATGCATAGTCATGTGGTTAGAAGAGTATGCTGTGAGGTCACATGCAATCAGTCTATGTAAATAAACAAAGTGAGCCGATTTATAGCCAACAGATGATTTTGAAGGAAACCCATCACTGTATGTGGTGTAGGAGCATCAGTTCTTTAGGTTTATACAATATGAACTGGGTGTACGAGTGACCTAAACGCATACTACTAGTATCATCATTATAGTAACAAGCGACTATAGGCTATCAATGTCCAGACTTATTCAAATATGAAAAACATTTGCATAATTTAGTTTAGAAAGGTTGTATTGATGATGGTTGTGCAACTTTTTATGTCAATAATATCAAGTATGAATCCTAAAATAAAATGCACCATTGATGGAAACCTGTATTCTTTCGTTGAGAGTGAATTACTGTTTTATGTCACAGCAGGAATCTTTCACCCATACATAACAAATCTTCCATTGAGAAAAGGTTAATATTTTGAGATGTGTTGATTATTTATTATAAAGGTAGCATTATGGTTATGTAAATGTGTACCTAATGCTCCATATCCGTACCGTTTACACTTCATTCCTACCTCAAGTAATTTGTGATATAAAACATCAGACAAAACTGGGTTGAAGATTATTGAGAATGACAGCTCCAGTCTGTATACGGTACACAACCATTTCTCCTACTTCACGCTGAACCTTCCAATGCAACTTACTTCAATTGACATGGCAAAGTGAAAAGTGTATTCACTATTTGATCCGAACATAATCAGGATGTTGTCAAAGTTGGGATTGCTAGATATGGTCCAACATTAGCCAAATTGTTCTCATTGTAAAGACTCACCTCCATAAAGCAGATGTATACTAACAACTATCAAAGAATTAACTCTGAGCAACAACGCTACCATCATGATGACATCTATGAGGCAATACACTGCTTCATGCAAGTGAGTCGCTGAATTACGTGTATACAGTTATTTGTAATACATTAACTTTTTGCTATGAACCACCGAGATGTCAATACAAGACTAATGAAGCTCTCCTTAGCTTCTTTTCCCATCTCAGGATAGGCGTGTGACCGTAATCTTACATTGCACAATCAAGGTGAGAAAAAAAAGAGAGGAGATTAAGCGCTGAACACTAGCACCATGTCATGAGGAAAATGATACATTACATCGTTCTTCTTACATTCATTCACAAACTGGACTCGAACGTAAAACAGTTTCAGAACAAGCCAGTCTTCAGTGTAGAGTCACTGTGTAGAAGTTGTCTCCCCTCGTAAGTCATTCCAAAACCCAGCTGTCTCGCTGTGTCTCTCTGCCAGTCACATTCCAGTCTACACAGTAATATTTTCATTGATGCACCGTTTCACAATGTCAATAAAAAAAAATCGTTCTCAATTGAGCATGTAATGAACTATGAACATAACCAGTAAACAAATGCGACTATACTATTTGCAAGAATAGCAATGACCAAGTTGACCATGAAATGAAGATGAAATACGTGGTTGAAGCTAACACTTTCATACACATACACGCAGTCACATGAAACAGAATGAAGCACATTATTGGAGAAATTGGTAACATAAAATAGCAATATTCTAACACGAACAAGACCCAAACTAGAAGCATTCCAAACCCTAAATCTAAACCTTCCCCATCCCCAATTTGTTCAATCAGCAGAGTGGTTCAGCACCTGGTACAAAATCACAGCACTTGTACTCGAATAGCACTTTTGTCATCGTCGTATGTACAGGGACTTGCCATGGAAAGCAACCTATTGTTAGCCTTCATCACAAAGAGTAAATGTCTCGGCAACAAATTCAGGGAGAAAATGAATTGATCAGGTCTTGGAACTATTCTTATCCTTAGTTTGAAACAGTCATATTACCACTGTAGATGAAGTTGAAATAGAAACTACCAGTATCAGAAAGGACAACACAAAATACAACATCCAATAGTCACTGTAACGCAAATATTCCATAACTTTTTTTGAAAGAAAAAAAATGAATGTATGCATAACACAGACTGTAATAATGTGAAACCGTGGTAGACTGGTCAGCAGAGGGACAGCAAGAGACAGGAGGGAGAATGAATGGCAGTTGAAATGTACAACCATTTCAGCGGGGTCAAGTGCATGAGATCAACTCGTTCACTGCCATAGCCATGTACAGCATTCCTCCATTTCTCAACGTGCTTCAATGTCCAGCATTTCTAGTCCGTTCCTTCTCGGTGCTTTGCAAGCGAGAGGTAACAAATGGCAGATCCACATCACATTGCTCGGCACTAACGTTAGTTCAAGTCACGGTCTTCCAGATACTTATATTCAAATATAAAACCTTCCTTTTTCCTTTGGCCCCACTTCTCATAGTCAAAGTAGACGTATGTGCCCTGCAATGTATAACCCAAAGGACCGAATTAAGAACGCATCAAATAACAAAATATATCTGGTGTTCTTTGTTGAATGATTATTTGATAACACTTTTTTCTCTCAAAAAAATTGCTTAGGTAACAAAATCTTAAGACAAATCACCTTTTCATAATCTTCTGTAATTGTTTTTGGTTCTTCGTGCCTTTGGAACCACATCATATACTTTATGTGGAACCTCCATGATTGCTTTTTTAATGCTTTTGCTGCCAGGTATTGAGCCTTAGTACCCTGAAATGCAATGTTAGAAGTGTCAGGTCACATCATAATCTAAAAAAGTCAATCACATCTTGTAAATATAATGACATTCAAAGAATCCGGTCTTTCTAGACTAAGGTTACCAATCGGTCCAGATGATCAGAACATGTCTAGCAATAACTTGTTATTTTTGCCTAAAATCTCTACAGGAAGAATGTATGGTACATGTTATTTTATGTGAAAAATATATTACCATAACAAATGAAATAGTGCTTTACTTCACAGCAGGCATATCATAAAGAAAAACACTTGGTATGTGCAAAGGTCTCACCTCCATGTAGTAAAATATGAAGAAAAGAGTTTCTGTTGATAATCTTTGGAAGAATTCTACAGAATCAGCATGAGGTGGGGGGACTTGGGGATAATACGAAGGTGTAGGACATGGATTCCGGGGTAGGTAGTGCCTGAACAAATAAAAAGGGACAAATAAGTTGTTGAATTCAACATTTGCTAGTGAAATCACAATAGTATTCGCCATAATAAAAACAATTAAAATTACCACCAATTTCAGTTTTGGAGCATTAATTTACTACAGAAATAATATACAGTACACATTCTTTTACGTGAACAAATATTACAAAAATTAATTCATATTAGTGCTTTACGTTGCAGCAGGCATATCATTAGTTTACAAATGATAATAATAATGCAGAATGCTAAATGTCCAGAGAAACTCACCGTAATCTTTCCGAGTCTGATGGATGAGGCAAGTGATGAAATGCCGCTTCCAACATGGACAGCTGATAGCAATGTTCTTTACTGAGAGGCATAGGGCCGAGGGGAGCAACACCCAGCAATGGATTTAAGCGAATTGTCGTCGTCTGCGGTGCTGGCTGCGTTAGCTGCACAGTTGGCTGTTGCGTGGTAGATGTTAGTGATGGAGACTGCTGGTTGGGCACCGATTGCTCAGGTGATGGAGCGGTGGGTTGTGGAGGGGCTTGCGATGTGGAGCTGAGAAACACACCTGAAACAACAGCAAACATTGGCTTAGCAGTGCCATAAAGCACATATAATACATTGGCTTAGCAGTGCCATAAAGCAGCAATCTAGTGAATGAAGGATGATCCTAGTTGGGTCACATGACTGTAGGTCACATTGAATCAGGGGCAGATCATTTTACTTTGGTTCCCCATTGCAACAAGAATGTGCAGAATATATAGCTGTCCAACACAAATTTCACTTTTCAATTGGTTCAGTCAAGTATCGGAGCCCCACCCCCCAAGCTGACACAAAATTTTCCAATACTCACCTGCATTTTCTGTTGTGACATGTGAAGTTGGTATTTGACTCTCTAACCCTGCTTCAACAATAGCTTGCTGAGCCATGGACTTTAACGAAGACATTGATTCATGGCTCTGAAAGATATACAAAGAACAATGTTACTTCGGAAACGTAATACAAATAATAATTAATAATGATTTCTTGCACACTGGTTATCACTTTTAAGGCAGGCCATACAACTTTTACATAGGCAAAAGCATAATCTACATATACAAAAATCAGTCTACACATTTTTGACAAGAAATCAAAGACCATGACAAAAAGCAGTAACTGGTTTAATACCTGTAATGAATCGCCTTCACTGTGAGGGCCATTCATGACCATAGCTGGATCAACCTTGTTTTGCTGCGAGTGCGACGACAGGTTCAACGTTGCTGCTGTAGAGTTGGTGGAACCTATCGGCGACGATCCAGCAGCGCCACTGAAGAGTGGTGAGGGAGCCGACGGTACAGACGGATTTCCCGATGAGTTTAACACAGAGACAGAGTTCACACTGGTAGATGTCGAATTGGGAGTACCATTGGTCGTTGCGCTGCTCGCTGCCGCTACATGGTCTATAGAGTTTGATGTGGGCTTAGGGTCTACAAGAAGAATACACAAATTTTATGGTCTTGCATAAAGAATGCAATACCAAACTGGATTACAATAACACAGTGCGCACTATTGAAAAGGAAGATAAGATTGATAATCGCCCTTGATCAAGAAAACTAAAATGTTATTAGTTTGCATTGGGGATGTTTAGGTCACCATCATGTGCAACAATGGATAGACATCATAGTGAAACTGAACACACAAAGTGCATATAAAAATAGCAACAGAAAAATCAGACTGGTTCCAAAACAAAGGTGCTTTACAGAAGCCAAGGCATGCCAATACATTCACCCACTGACAACTGTACTTCAGAAATACATCATGAAAGTGAACCAGGTAGGTTTTAATAAAAATTTATAAAAAGATCACTCCGTATGCACATATTATGCACAGCACACCATTACATATCTTCCACGACCAGAGAGATGAATGAACCAAAAATTCAATTTCTGATCAACCAATATTGAAAACGAGACATTCTGATATTGACGACAGGGCATTAATAAAGCTAAACTAGTAGAAGCAGCGCTGGAATGCATCAAGGAACATAAGCTAGCTACAACAGGTGTCAGTGTGTGTGGATTGCTCGGCCGGTAGAGAGAGCCAGCCGAGCAATGGAACCGAGGGCAGGTGGCTTACCCTGAAGAAAGCTACTGTGGGTAGTGGCATTTCGCTGCCCCCACACAGAAGGGATGGTATGGGAGAGCCATGGAATGGGAGTACCTACAAGATACAAGTGCTAGCGTTAATGACGTCAACCACGGAGGCTGTGACTAGCGCTACTTGCTCGGTGTTGGCCCCTTCCTGCAGGCCCCAATTTCCACTATCCCTTCAGTGTGAACTGAAATGACTAGGTAAGTGGCAGCAGCAAAAGTCATACAGAATGTTAGCTGGGAGTGGTTACTGAGTAATTGGGAGAGGAGGAGGAGGAGGAGGAGGAAGAATGGTAGCAAATATTGACTGCAAATGTATTTTATTAAGCTGGTTATGACTGAAAGAAAAGAATGACATGCAATGCTACCACATGTGTAGCTGAATGACTATTTCAGGTCAAGAAGGTGGGACGGTAGAAGGAATTTCTTCTTCAGGGATGTGCTCTATATTTCCAGATAACATACTGTATCGGTCTTTGATTACAATATTGCCTATATTCAAGCAATTCTAAACCGTATCGGCCTTTGATTACAGTATTGCCTATATCTAAGCAATTACAAGAACTCAAAATCCATAACTATTTGCACATTTAAAATATGAACACAGAGGATGTATTAACAAATTTCTGTGAAAATACTGGATGCAAAATAGCAGTGATGGCTTCAAGGTGTCAATTAAAAGAAATACCTCATTTCTGGTATCATCATGTACTAAGACAGGTGACACGAAATGAAAAACAGAATGTATATTGCTAAGTTTAATTAATGGAGAACATTCAACTTTTGGAAAGTTTAGTTCAAAAATAGAATTGGACATTCGTCCAGTACTAATAGATATGAACTAGTGTATGAAACATTGACCAACAGTCTCAGAAAAGTCTTGGCTTTTCTATATATTCTTGAAAACTCAGATTGCAAATACAACTTATCATGAACCATTATTCTGAATTGAGTTCTGTATTGTCATAAATGGAAACAATATTAATTTTCTACATTCATATTCATAATCCGGCAGTTAATAAAACAACGACGATAAGTGTTCATAATGTATAGTTAATTGGGTATACTTAAGAATTTTGTAATAGGGTGATGTTCTTTTCAAGAGTATAACCGCCAAAGAGAATGTTAGTTAAATATGCTTATGTTATGTGGAAATACAAAGCAAGGAAAGAACACCCAGTCAATTGATAGTACCAATGCATTTGAAGATCAGATATTTCCCATCACCAAAATGTTATGAAAATACCATGCATTCATAACTGAAACTGTAGCTGCCACCAGAATATGATTAAAAGATGGTTAAAGTTTCACTGAGTGACAAACCAGGATTTTCCTTCCTTTCTTCTCAATTGAAATAGGGTTTACTGAAACCTCAGCCAATACAATGCCAGCATATCCATTTTCAGTATTAACGTTCAGATAATTGCAATCTGGCATCACATAGATGGGACACCGACAAGATTTATTGTAAATGATATAGGCCAACATATTGTATTGACAAGACATCAGTGCATTGCCCTGTTTGCAAGAATAGGGTTGGGTTGTAGTGTTAATAAAATGGCAACGCACCAGATGTACTATTTTGTTGACTGCTTGCAGCCGCTGCATACGCTGAGAGGGGAGGAGTAGGAGTCGTAGGATGATGATTGCTGTTACTGCTGTCAGAGTTCTGAGAATGGGCGTTGCTGAAAAGAAGAATTAATTAACAGTGCTAGTCCAATTAGTGAACAATTCAGACTCTTTTTGGTTCAGCACCGGTAACCTTTTAGCAAAAAATGTTTAACTTGGGCTTGGAGTAGATTATTTCACTCATATGCAGATCGTCAGGTTATAGGAGGCGAGAATGAATATTGAGTTTAACGTCGGTGCAGAATCTTTCATCCATTTGCAACGATGTTATAGGAGGAGAAAACCTGCAACACCTACAGCACAATGAATTAATGAATTAGTGTTTTATTGTAGAGCAAATATTTCATCCATGAACAACAACCAATACGGCATAAAGATTTGCAGAAACTAGAAAATTGTGGCCCGGGACTGATAAGCCAAGGATGATAAATGCGCTACAAGAGTTCATACAAACATCTGCTGATCTTGATACCGGGTCCCTGGAGCAGGTACAAACTAGTGACATTTGACTCTGAAGACATATCTACTTCAATATCTAACTATCTACACCTACATGTAATATCAGCATGTGCAGATAATAATGTACTACCTTTGTATTGTAGGAGTGTTCTGCAACTTGTTACTACTTGATATCGTTGGTGTTGATGACAGGTTACATAGAAATTTCTGAAACATAATGATATACTCTATAATTGGCAATAATGGTTATATTACATGCATATTTTAGATTTATTTAAAACTTTTCTTTAAAAGACAATGAGTGGTTGCTCATTTTTATTTTTATTAACCATCTCCCGGCTGGCACAGGTAGTCCTTTAGGGCATCTCTGGTTCCCTTCAGCGTGGAGAGGGTTAATAAGGATCCAAGCAACAATACATAAGTCCATTGCTCTAGAAACAACCTTTAGAGTGTGTAAAGTAATGTTAAACATTATTCAACAGATGCAACTGAAGTAGAAGAATAATTTGTATTAAAAAAAATATTATAAAATTTGGGTTTAGCCGCTTTCTTTCACTATCCTGCAACATCGTAGTGTTAAATATAGCAGTAAACCTGCGAGCACCGGCTGGTACTGACAGACAAAGAATGCTATCTGCATTTCCACTCTACAGATGTAACTTTCGCAAATATTGATGCCGGACACCAGGGGCGAGATTGGAACTCGTAAACTTTGGCTCCGAAGTCCAATCGTTCTACCACTGCGCTACCACCACCCCTATAGAATAATTAAGCAGGATAAAGTTAAACAAGTATGTTATGTTCAATACTCACCTCTTCTGTTTGTGACTTATGTCTCTTTCTATCACCGTCATCAGATTTATCCTAGTGATGTAATAAAAATGTCAATAAATCATCACAAGTTCAACAGAAAAAGTCTTGTATAAAGAATATAGAATTTGCAAAAAGATGGGACTGTAACAAACAAAAATCTATTTAGTAAATATTATTGGACATGAATATCTTATGTAATCAAGCGCGTTTCTTCCTCTGGCTATTTGAAGCCACTTTTCCTCACCTCTGACTGTGCACTCCCTATGGAATGATTAACACTTGGACTAGGCGACGGGGAACTCGAGTTGGTTGACGTGGGTGTGCTAATCACCATCATCATCAGTTTCTCTCCATCTTCATTCTCAGGGGGTGATGATGCCTGTAATGCAGCACCTGGCAATGCAAAATAGTGACATTAGTAATTGCACATGTAAAGTCAGACATATTATAGAAATAGAGCAGATGGTAGATTTTTCGAAATATACCCCGAACTCGGCAGAGTTAAACTCGTTTTCCCCCTGAAATTAATTTTTCAGTTAATAATTGGAAATGTAAACATAAATTTCTGCGTTGAGTAAAAACTCAGAATTCAACTTAATTTTAGTGATTTTAGTTTATTTCAAGAAATCGGTCACAGGAAAGGTGTTAATATATTAATTTTTTTATCAAACATTAGACAAATAATTTCCAAACATTGACCAAGTGTCGGCGAAACATCGACCAAGTGTCTGCTTTTTTGTTTCTCACCTGGGAACAATGTTGTAATTATTTTTAGTCGTTAACAAACCTAGATCAAAATACCCACCCATTTCATCCAGATCTAAGTCATCATACAAGAACTCATTTTCCTCGAAGTCAGGGTCTTGGTTCGCTTCCACGTAATACTCAACATCATCTTTGATCTTTTTAATCTGAGGATTAAAATACAAGAACATATTTAGACAGAACACACTGCAGAATATTGCCAATGGAAAATGTATATGGTACAGTATCTTTGCTAAATGTTTGTTTCTCTCAAAACTTCCAATTCGTTATAGGCAATATAACTAATAACCCAATGGTTACTCATGCGTATGAATTATGTGTACATATAAATGTTGTGTCCCTTTGACCTTTGAGAAATTAATGTTACAAGTAACTAGCTTTTAACCAACATTAACTTCACCCAGAAAAGATATAGACTGCACTTTGGAATTACCCAAATTATACCTAATAATGAGCTTATAATGAAGACAACCACTGTTGGAATTACTTTCAAAGCATACTTTCCCTGCCCTTGTTGTAAACTAACCTGCTCTGGTGTGATAGCATCGTTATCCACCATTCTCATAACCATCTCCAGCTTCTGTATGTGGTCTTTGTGCTTGTCTTGCCAGTTCTTCAGGTCATCCAATTTCTCATGCTTCAATGCAAAAATACAGCACGGATTAGCTGCTAGATTGATTGATAAATAGTAAACGCAGCTTATGCAAGACAAACCTGCAACAAGCCTGTGTATTCAACTGTTTTGCAATTTATTTATGACTGGTTATGTTGTATTTTCTTTTTTTAATGTAATTGATGTTTAGAGCCAATTTCAAGATTATCTCTCTCACGTCATGTCATGTCAATAACTTTCCTTACCAGTTCCAACATTGAAAATACTGTAGAATCATCTATTTCCGCGCAGTGCAATTTTAGCGCAATCAAGAAAAATGACTAGATCGCACCGTGTATTGTTCTCGCTACTGATATTTTGGAGATTGTTTTTTCACTAATGCAAGTACAGTAAATAAAATTCATTACTGGTACTTTTTGAAGCAGGCAACAACAATTGATTGCTCCAACAGTATTATTATCAGATTAACAAAAATCAAAGGTATGTTCGCGCAATAATGTTTTGCGCAAAGTGTGCGAACAATAAACCCACGCGAAATATAATCCTTTTACAGTAGCCACAACATACCTCCATTTTCTTCTTCTTGGATGTACAAGAAAGGGTCTCAAGTTCACTTTCGAAACCATCCAGTTGGATATTCAGGTTGTCAATCATATGCTGCAAGATAGAAGTATTTAGATAACAAAGTAGAAAATAACGCAATACATTCAACAAGCAATGTTGATGATAACAAGCCAAAAGTAGCCTCACAACTTAGGAGAACAGAGCAGTATTGAAGTGATGATAGGTAAACTGGCATTGTCTCTCAAAAGTTAACAGAATATATTTGCTTTTAAGTATCCATCATCACTGAAATAGCCCAAATATTAACTTCTATCGCTGTTCATTTGTCAAGTCATCGAATTGCATGAATACCAACCGATAACCAATTTGTTATTTCTGCTTTTTCTTTTGTTTGTGGATCCAATTTGGCAGCAGCCCCAAGACCTTCTTTGGAATAGGCTTTCGTCTTTGTTTCCCTTTCCACAACCTTGAACCTTTCCATTTGCTGAAGAAGAAGAACAAGTTAAAAGATTGCATGCAAAATAGGTGTAGTACATCAAGATGCCGTGTTGTTAATATTTCATTAGACTTTCCCAAACATTGATGTCGGCTCACAGGATGGAAGTTAAAGTCCCAACATTCAAACCAATGTGCTACCACCTGCCCCTGTTCCTTAATACTTCATTGGATCAATTAAATCAACTTACAGTCTCTATGAGCTTCCTGTGTTCCAACAGTGTAGATTTGTCCTTGATATCGCTGTTGGCTACCCATGACTTAATCTGGTCACGTAGTCGCTGAAAGATGATATTTGACATTACATTTCTAAACGATTTGAGCGACGATTCAACTTTTACCACATTCAATGATTGCATCAAGAATAGTATTAACATAATGATTTGCAAGCTCTATACAAATAATGAAGTTGTTGACACTAAAGCTTCCTTCTCCAGTCCACTTGCCAATTGAACATATCGGACAAGCAGGCAACACCTAACCTACCTGTAACTTCTTTATTTCTCTTTTCAAGTCTGTTTCATACTTTTCTTTTTGGTTGCTATTTGTTGCTTGTTGGACCTGTACAAATATGAAGAAATAATTATTGACGTCTTTTAGAATTATATTACCAGATTACATACAGTATAAAAAAATAGAAATATAAAGTTAATAATTATTGATATTTTAGAAACACATAATATAACAAAAGATTATTGGTAAAATTGATTGCTTGAATAACATCTACCAATACGTTACCTTTTTCCATATGTCTTCAAATATTTCAACACCTTCACTGACTTTCTTAAGGCATCGGTCAATTTCCCCTGCAAAAGTATTATACATTTCAAGTACTGATGCATACAGGTAAACACATGGTAAATATTTTCTTACAAAATAAATGACATACACACTAATAGATACAGTAATATTGTGAAAAGGATATCAATTCGGCATTATAAACAAACAACCCCAGGACAAAAACACCTCTGAAAGATCCAAAATAATAAGCTGAATTCAATGAAAATGACAAGAAAATATAAAACTGCAGTTGTTATGATGGTATGCCCAATTAGTAAAATCTGAGTGATTTTCACAAATGAAAACATGTGCAAATAATCTCAAAACATGAATGGCATCAAACATGTTCAGACAAAATTGGGACCATAATTTTTTTTAATTAAATGTATTCATCATTGGCTATTCATTAAACTGTGAAAATCTGGGCCTCTACAACTCAACTGAGAACACATGATGGAGACAACTGTTAAGACACTATCCACTTGGCCAAGTGATAACTTCACGTAGGGGCACTAGATCACACATGGCTACGTAAATACTAATTGTGTGTGGTATGTATGTGTGTGTGTTACTGCCATTTCATAAACATTATGCTTCAATTTTTTTTTAATAATGTAATTGGGTCACTTTCAAGATTATTTCACTATTGTGTCCAAAAAAGCAACTTTCATGAATAGTGATGCCAGCTCCTGGGATAGGATTTGAACTCTGGGCCTTTGTCCTACTACTGTACTCGTCGCAAATGGGTGAAAGATCCCTGCAGTGATGTTAAACTCCATAATCACTCTCATTACCACTGCGCTACTGCCCCTTTGATGTATACCTTGTGATAAATGCCATATTGTTTATTACTGCCATCCCAGAAGCATTATGCTTTTATTTCAATAGTTTGTGCTACATTGAAACATTCATTTATCAATTTTCACCTAGTGAATTGCAAGAAATACAATAATCCTTAGTAAGGGTAAAATGGCAAAAGAACTTGAAACAACTGTAATGAACAAATGTGCTCCAATAAAGCAATTGCTGATATCAGTTTTTGAAAACATATACGAAAGTTTTGTGGCAAAAGTTGTAGTTTGACTATCAGCACGAATCACAATTTCAAACATGGTTTACTACGTAGCATTAAATTTATCCATATTGTGCTGTCATTTTAAAATTATAATAAAGTAAATGTTAACAAAAAGCGACAATATAAATGAAGACAATATTAAGGTGTCCTTACTCTTATTAGAAAGGTTAAATTATCTATGTTGAAATGATTATTTGTTGTTCACTGTTACTGTATCTGTTTTGTAGCTCTCCTACTTTCATTGTTATTATCAGTGATGATACATACTTTCACTGTGACTGTAAATTCACAGAACTAACTCAGATATATTTTAAAGTCAGTCACAATATTAGTAAACAGATGCAGCATGTACAGTAAGCAATAAAAGAAATCTAAGAGACACCATTGAGCATTTCTTGGTTCAGGCTTCAAGAATATTCAGCAGAAGTGAAACTTGTTTGTCAGACAAATAGACCAAAAGACTGCAATGTATAATTGATGCAAGCCACCATATATTGATGACACATAGTAGGTGTAAAAAATTTCCTTTTGCAGAATGCACAAGTCTAAACATCAAAACAGTCAGTGATGCAGATTTTATTTTGTATCTGTCCTAAAATTAAAAAGAAAAAAAGACGCGAAATTTAGTACACGGAAGACTGCTTGCGGTTGGAGACATCCTCCTCACCTTGAAGCTTTCGCCTGTCAGCCATAGCTATGAATACCAATGGAGCAGTAGTGTGAGCATGCTATAACTGCTACACTGTATCCAAAATTGTTATGAAAGGTAGACAAAAAGAGGGGAATCCTCTGTCAAAAGACAAACTTGGAAAAGCAATATGGCTGCTGCTTAGACCTGGCGCAGCACATACATTATAGAGTTGTTGCGCGCATCGAAAATGAAGTAGTTCCACACGATAGTAACGATATCGAAATTTGCACTGGATAAAAACGAAATATATTGAACAAGAGTATTGTATTATATGTTAATGTATCTGATTTGAGAGGAATAATTAGGGAAAACAGATATATAACGAAATCTGATCAAATGGCCCACTAATATGTTGGACCGGAAGTGTAAGATACCCTTTACGCACATGCGTCACTCACTTCAGTGTTGTGTTTACATGCAGTTACATTCCTATGAACATTATTTAGAAGTTTATGTTGTACAAACTACAACATTGTAAACAAATTATATTGCGCAGCATTGCAACCTGACCAACAATTGCCGGTTCATGGAAGGAGTTGCAGTATAATGTGGATAGAATATGAAATAATAATGCTAAATCATTTGTAAGTGTGTGTTGTGTGACAGCTAGACAAATCGGCTACAGTTGTTTAGAACCATCTTGGCGATGCTAGTGTTACTAATAATATATGATACAGTATAACTAGAGTATATTTATAGGCTCAACATACTCAACTTGGATTTCACAACCATGGCAATATTATTAATATCATGCAACTTAAAGCAAATATACTGATGACAGGTATTTTCGAGTGCTTCGCGAATAACCCTGCTCACCTCGTTATAAGACGCCGACAAAACTTATTGTTATTTCCATGTTGAACCTGAGCATCAATACATACTAGAAACAGTATTTTTAGTCCAGGGTATCGTTTCTCGAAGATCTCTTAGCCGCTAAAGGACCATAGCACTCTCTTTGCCGATAGCTAATATATTGATAAGAGTGCTATGGTCCTTTAGCGGCTAAGAGAGCTTTGAGAAACGATAACCTGGGACTTTGGACAGTTTTCAGTTAAAGCATGTAAAAGTTTAAAGTATAGTTACATACAGTGTACTCTGCATATACCGGCACTCTGGAGCAAGATAATATGGCGTTTTTTTTAGAGATTGCTCAGTTTATCAAGAGTTCCGTTTGACTTTGGTCACCGTTATAGGCAACTATAAGTTGAATCATCCGTGCCAACATATACATATACGACACACTTACATTTTTACATTTTGCTGGTAGCTCTGCCATGATGATGTGATACTAGTAATCTAGCTCTATTTTAAAGGCATAATATCACAGTTGGTTGACCGATATGGTCGTCTAGCATGGTTTTACCTGAAAATAAATGCATTTCTTTTGACTACA
>JAUTBR010157877.1:0-17066 GCA_032361205.1 Pseudorimula midatlantica
ACACTATTCTAAAGTCATTAGTATCATGTACATGTGTATTTGTTGATAATATGATATAACGCGGGTATGATAACGCGCGGGTGGCATGTCATGGACCCCAAATACCGCGTTATATCGAGGGTGCACTGTATATACCGGTAAGCACAGGATGATGTTATCTTCTGCCATGGGTGGTAGGTGTCTGGTGTTAGCCTATGCACAGTCAATTGCAGATAATGTACAACATGGTAACTAGAGGTCCTCAAAATAAACAGAAGAACATAAATATGAACATGTTTGGGTTTATTTTTCATGTGTTAACCCTCTCTCTGCTAGATTAGACACAAACATTACTATTTAAGGCATATCTGGCACGGAAAGAGTCGAGTGAAAAGATTTAAGTTAGTCATTTTCTCATTTGCAGTTGAAACAATATTGGAGCATGCATGAAACTTTTAATATGATTGTGTTTTTTATGCAAAAGTATATTATCCTGGAAAGACAAAAAATATATCACTTATTGTTGTAACGTTTTCGCTATGGTAGTCGACTCCCTATAGCGACAAGTGATATTGAACAAGAATTAAATTAAGTTCCTCTGCAGATTTTTAGAATCCATTTGTTGTCTGACATAGCTAACATCTGAGAATTTCCTAGAACGTGGAATATTTTTAAACTGCAAGTCAAAATGTTCATGTTTTGCTGCAAAATCAATAATATCTGATAGAAGACATTTGAGTTATGTAACATTGTGAGTAGATCCATATTTCTAATTCCATTACTTTCTGTTCTGGATTCTTTATGACTGCCCTGTTCAACATTCTGCCATAGCTCTTTTAGTCTTTGACAGTGGGAAGAAAAACATCTTGGCTGAGTTTGTCCTAGAAATGAAACTTCCAACAAAGAACATAGATACGAATATAGGCCAGGGCTCAATTTAGCGACTAATTTGGTAGCCATGGTGACCTAATTTTGCATTTTCCAATATTTCACTTATTTTAAGTGTTTCTGGTTATGCAGGAGCAAAATGGCTCCTTGGAAAAAATTGTAACTTTGAGGCCTTTTTAAGGCTCCATCATGACCCTGAGATTATGAAACTCTCTCGAGTACAATATCACGCTCAATTAAAAGTTTTGTTCACAAATCAACATTAAATTTGAGCTTGAGCTCTCATTTAGCATTTCATAATCTCACAGAATATTATTTAATTTAATGTTTCGCCATTTGTCTATTTGTCTGAAGTATTGTTTATCTGGTTTATTTTTGGATACTTGGAAACTGTTCATGGCTTTATGAAAGTACCATAGGTAGATATTTAAATAGATCACAACTTTCCTTTTGATATTGATCGTAGAAATAAAGCTAACAAAGCTCAAACTATAGTGAGGCTAACAAATCTGAAACTATAGTTATGTTAAAAAAGCTCAAACCAAAGTGCAACTATCAAAACAAAATATTGTGAGGTTAACAAAGCTGAAACTATAACCTATAATGGGTTTCATAAATATATATTAAACCACTGCAGCTGAAAAAGTTGAAACCTGGCACAATCTTCATGACACTGTCGCCATCTTCATGACACTAATATGTATATTGGGGTGGCACCATCTTCATGACACTGTCGTCTTGCTTCCAGCATCTGGATCCAGTATGTCACCAACTGTTTGACTTCTACCGCTCAAACAAGTCGGACTTGAGAAGATTTGCCCTGGAATTTGTTCCAACTCTTATCTGGCTGTACCTCAGCTGTTTGAGTCACAATGACAAGACGGTGAGTTGAAAATTTCACATTCATTTTTGTTGTTTTTTGTTTTTGATCCTTGACAAATTTAGCATCCTTGAGACTTAGACTCAACTTGTCTGATCTTAAGACTCAACTTATCTGTTCTTAGACAACTTGTCTGCTCTTAAGACTCAATGTCTGCTCAAGGTCTTTGCACACTGGGACAGGCTATTCCACATAAAACACTGCATGAGGTAATACTTCTAAACCTTCCTAAATTTTGAATTTAACACCTCACGCTGCGCGTTCGATGTTCAATTCAAATTTAGAAGGTATCAATTTACGATTGATACCCTCTGATTTCCAAACAGTAGACCTTTATCCCCATTCTAACATGACCACAAACACATCGGAATATATTTGGGTGCAATGCTAAAAGTTCCAACGAAGTAGTGATTTGGCTAAAAATGGTCTATTCCGAACAGGTTTATTGATGATAGAAAATCAGATACAAAACATGCTCGTAAATACATGAATTATTTTAATAACTTCAACTGGAAACAAATAGTATAATCCAGCAATTTAAACAGCATTGAACTAACAAGTTTACTAGAAACGAAATACTATTCATGGGACATAAGCTAAACGACCCTCGACTTAAATGGAATGTCTTGAAAGTGCTACGTCATTTGTCCACGATCCGGTATTACGTCACGATCAACACGTCACATTCGATTGTTGTCATGCAGCTTGTTTATCCACCTTTTGACTTGACTTGACAGTCTTGTAAACGTCTCGCATCTCAGGTGCAGTGTCACTGCTTTTGACACTGAATTTACCAATGAGTCACAATAAATACAGAAAAACTAAATGATTTTAGAATGTTGACAACTGAACAGGAACTACCTTTACAGATTTTAATATGTACTTGGTCTGTATTGTAACATTTCCCCCTTTCCGTTCAAAATGTGACATTTAAGAATCAGCAGACAGAGTGTTTTAGTGTTTATTTGTTTCGAAACTTCCATACCACTCATTAAGGAATGTGGTTGTGTGTGCATGTGTGTACATCTGTACTTGTGTGTGTGTGTGTGTGTGTGTGTGTGCATGTGTGTGTTTGTGTCAGTAGACAGTGTTTTAGCGTTTGTTTCTTTCGAAACTTCCAATCCACTCATTAAGGTATGTGTGTGTGTGTGCATGTGTGTGCATGTGTGTGCATGTGTGTGCATGTGTGTGCATGTGTGTGCATGTGTGTGCATGTGTGTATGTGTGTATGTTTATGTGTGTATGTGTATGTGTGTGTATGTGTGTGTCTGCATGCATATGTGTGTGTGTGTGTGCGCGCATGTATGTGTGTGTGTGTCTGTTTCTGTGTCTGCATTGACGTAACTTTAGAAAAATCACGGCAATTAATGATTTTGTTATGTTAACAAAAGACGTCCAGAAGGATTTATATGACAGCCATTATTGACCACTGGTAAGTGCTTACAAAATAGAGATAAAAGCCCCGGGGATTGTATTACTAGAACCACACCCAGATCACAGGCAATCGTACAGGATTGCTTGCTGCATCTCGGAACAAAAGACATCATCAGAGAAGAGTATCCAACAGGGAGGAAATGAAAAGAAAAGCTTCTATTTTTGGTTCAGATACAAGGAGGCAGATAATGAGCGTTTGTTTCTGATCTTCTGATGGGACTTGTGGAACTCCGGGGTAGGCTTTAATGAAGCTCTCGTGTCCATCATGAGAAGCAACACTCTGGCAGTGATAAGAGATGGGTACCAGAGCTCTGTGGTCTGTGTCTTAGTGGATACGACAGCTTCTTGTAAGGGTACCCTGAGCAGTAGTAATACTAGTAAGTGGATTTCAACGATTATAGACATGTGAAATGGTCAACAGTCACAGTGTCTGTTAAGGGTGTGGATAAAAAAAACATCCGTGTTTTTCTGTGGTCATGTTTTACGCAAGAGATGAAGTCACTAATGACACTCGGTGAAGATCTATCTTTAACAAGTTATTCATACAATAAAGATTTCACTGTTCCATGAAGCACATGTTATTGTAGAGCATCATTATAAATGTTGGCAATGAGAATCAATTTATCCAAGAATAACTTTGAGAAAATGGCTTGTCCTGTTCCATTATAGCACAATGGAAATATCGATAAACTAGTGCATGGTTCTTCAGTTTGGTGGATATTAGTTTGGCTATAATATGGACAAACTCAATTTAAATAAGAATATCTGAAATTGTCCATCACCTGATTTCATACTCCAGTCTATCTAAAAATCATAGTCCTTAGTCCAAGCATTTAGTCCTTCCAGTTGGTAGTCAAATCCAAAAAATCATGGTCTGGCTCATGGACTATAATGTCTACGATATTGTCATGGTTTCATTTGCAAAACATCCAGAATTTCTGATCTAGCAGGGCTCCAGACTAATAGTTTAATTACTTGCCCACAGGCTAGTCAGGGGAATTTGCAAAGGCACCAAAGGTACAGGGTATCGTTTCTCGAAGCTCTCTTGGCCGCTAAGGAATCATAGCACTCTCTTTGCCGATAGCTAATACATTGCTAAGAGAGTACCATGGTCCCTTAGCGGCTAACAGAGCTTTGAGAAACGATACCCTGGATGTTAAAAAATAGGTTGCCTGTAGTCCAATTTAACTAGCCCCTGTACATCGAGCATATGTTAGTCCTAGTTTTCCTATGAATATTTGAGAAGATTAGTTTACTAAATGCCTGATAAATACATTTATGCCTTGTATATTTTCTGCACTTTATGTACTGTGTATATACAGTGATCTTTGATGAATCTCTAGAATTATTGATTCAGAAAATGTGAGAATATCCTCTATTGTGTCTTTGTATAGATTTGTATTATGAGCAAAATTATAATTTACATTGAACATGAATATTTCAACATTAATACATTAATATAATTCTGACACTATGAACGTGATGCTTTTTTTATCTTTAAATTTGGTAATTAATTAATTAAACATCAACTCAATAATTTAATGAGGGTGTCACCATTTACCCCACTTTCTCATCTAAATCCTGATTGTATATTTAGGAACAAAAAGTGTTGAAGATGAAGCACTTGTAAAATCACAGATCTTTCACTAACAATTATTACAGAAAGCAAGCTCTTGCAATCTGTACTAAATGTAGGTTCTTGTCTGTTCACTGTATCCTGTGATATTTTATATGTCAAAGAATGATGTTGTATTATGAAATCTAAAAATGTTGCTTCTGAATAAAATCCTTAAAATACTTGGTAACGTTTACCATAAAACTAATCATCTACGAGGCACAGTATGCTATGCGCGGCGTGACGATCATGATAGCGATCTCGGCTGATGTAACCTTGTCCGTGGTCTCAGTGGAATACATAGACTGGGTGGGGTGGTGGTGAGGGGGTGGAGTACTTGTCAGTGGATCCATCAATCAGTAATATCAAAATTGACTCTGTATCCACATTGTTTGATAATACAGTGTATAATAGAGTCAAGGTTTGCATGTGATTATTACTTCCCTTTACAGGTGAGATGGACATGTTGCAGCTTGTTGTACTTGTCAAGCTAAACGTGATCAACTGATCAGCAATATTTTCCTGCTATAATTTCATTGGTGCTTAGTAAAATACTATTCCCATTCAATTACTATTTCGGATCAATCAGATTATGTTGCACTACTTGCTAACAATGGATTGTTATACCTTCATGTAATTTTGCATAGACCACATTAACAATTTCTAAATATATATTTGAATTTCACTATTCAGAATATCCATTTCTTCTATTTTTATCTCTTCCAGAATTAATCGGTTCACTCGTCTAGTGATTTTATATTATAAATATTGAAATCCTAGAATTCATTAATACATTTTAGCATTAATGTTTTAGCTGGCATTAATGTATTAACTGTTGTATGGGGGTAAAATTGAATCAGCATGTAGGAATACCTGCCTTAATGTCATGCATGAGTTGGTGTACCTTTCAAGCATCACTTTCCTATTGAAATGCATATAAACATATAGAGAATACATTGTGTGTGTTTCTCACAATAGGTGTGCAATGAGACGATTCACTTCTGTTTTCATACCAGTAATTCAAATAATTACTTTCGAACATGATTTGAATGACAGACCATACAGAATTACAACACTGAGGTAGGACTATATTGACTGGTACCCTGTTCTCATGAAGTCAAAACAGTGCACTATTAAGAGTTTTTAACACTGGAGAAAGTATCTACATTGAGAGGCAGAGGACGCAGCAAGCAGTGATAACAAAACGTGAAAGCAGTGGCCACGGTTGGGTTGGGTCGGTCCGCGCGATTTCTGCGACCATCAGGACTAATTGTCACATTCACTTTGATCCGACTACATCGGCATCCACACCATTGTACTCGCCCTCCACGTGGCCCCTGCCCGCAATCAGCCCACATCAATGCCTCGTTGTGTCCAGCCATTATCGTCATTCGGAATGGCCACTCACTGGCTCGGATGCCGACTTAATTTTGCATGATTTGACCAGTTAGAGTGATCATGTCCTCGGTCCCGGCTATAGACCCGATGGACGGACTGATGGACGGACAGGTGAAACTGGGTAATGATATCCACATGCTTCAAGTCAGTTTTGTACTGAAGCACTCCTCGGAGAGCCATTGAGGAAGCTTTAATTGGCTAATGTTCACCCAATGAAACATCGAGATGCCCATTACTAGTATAGAGTGCTTAATATAATGGGATATATGGATTTAGTAATTTTCATCAAATATATCGATCTGCACATAAAAACTGCAAGAATAAAAAAAATTGTTTCATAATTTAGCGTTCTCAAGGACAATGACTTCAATGCTGTAAATCTAATGACTAACATGTGTATCTGTAATAATAATGATAGCAATTCAACAATTAGGACTGTGTGTATTTTCAGCTATTTAATGTGATGACTACCACGTGATACCATCTCAATGTGTAATTGGATCATTATAGTGTTAGCCGTATCATTAAAATGTATTGCTTGCATATGTACAGGAGATTGAAATATTGCAGCAGCAGAATTAAATTGAAAGTTGTGCATTGGCAATATATGCGTGCAACTATAAGAAACTTTGTTAGCTGCTATCCAAAACTAACTTAGAATCTGTAAAAGGCTGATACCTTTAACATTGTCAGAAATTGCTTGTTAAAATGGTCAGACTTTTGAGTTAACCTGTCTGTGTGTGTGTATGTGTGTGTGTGTGTGTGTGTCCATATGTGAATGCATGTGTTTTGGTGCATGTATGTCATGTCTGTGCTATCTTGTATTTTTTTTTAATCTAGTGATTTAGGCTTTCGTTTCAATCCAAACACAGTCTTTAGTGTTAGTATGCCAAGAAGTTGAACCATTCTTTCTTGTAAAAGCTTTCCGCATCAAAGGACTTTTCCAGCTGCATTCTCACTGAAGAGATCGTTGACAGAATTCATGCATAGCTTCAAAATGCTTAAACTTGCACGAAGAGTATTATTGATTTCTTTTCCGATTCTTTTTAAAATTCCAATATTTCACATAAATATTCCATTGATCAATCTCAGCAGGCTGCTCCTAAGTTTTCGGATGATAAACCTTTTTGCCATCATCAATCAATCCCCTGTAACCCAAGAGCAGGGCTGGATTCATGGACTGTTATCAGAACATGAAATCTTTGATGGGAAAATGACAGCCATGATTGAAAATGTCTTCCAACTTTAACATCACCAAGCCCACATTTGGACTAATACAATTATTCCCAAATCATATGTTGTGAACTTTGCACATTTTTCCCGGCTGGCTTTTAATAACAGCTCGAACACCGACAGCCACTGGCATCCGAGGTAATTAAGCCATGAACAAGTTTTTGCCAATAATAGAATTACCAGATTCCGTTGGTGCTATCTGACCTGGTCTGCAGTAAAAAGCCCCCTCCTCGGTATTGTTCACGCAACATGGCAATATTTAATGGAGAAAAACAGAGATGTTGAGGGATTAATGTCTACGTTATTGCAGTGTATCATCCCTGGCTGTCTGGCGTTGCGGTGCCGTCATCGGAAGGTATTCATCAGTACCTGCGGTGTGTGATGCCGTACACGAGGCACCAGTCCATGTGTTCCGGGGCAAAATTAATAGACACTGCTCGCATCCTACGGTGGACAGAAATGATTACTATCAAGTTGAATATTGGATTTTTGGTCCGCTGTAATATTGCTGGGGGAGATTATAGAGAATGGCCACGTCTTGGTAGTGTGCTATGATTCCGAGAAATGTATTTAGCCCAAAATTAACCCAAGGTCTGGCTTGATATCATTGTAGGTTCTATAATAACAACGGTAATAGAGTTTCTATATTCAGCCAGAGTTAACCGGCTAGTTAGCTATTTTCAAAATCTTTATCTCTTTTGGGTTTTTTCAGCATATATAACAGCCAATAAAGGACTTTTTAGCTTCCACTAGACCGATTTTGGAGTGGCATTTAAATCAAAATCAAATTAAATATTTATGTAGTGCTGAATTTTCTAGAAATAGTTCTCTAAAAGCTTGGAGTTGTGTATGGAGACTTTTGTAGGATTGTGTGTAGTCAGTTCACTTGCTGATGTCAGTCATATACAGTATGGACTGGAAAGTCTTCAGCCTAGACAGGTCTCACCATTGGATTGCTGTAGGCTTTCCCCCTCCACCATCTAGTCTGCAACAAGATCACAGAAATACTGTGGAGATGGTGTTAAACCTCAACCATCCCATGAAAGCAGGAATGGATAGAAATCGACCTATTCATGATAGATTGCAAGAATGCCAAATTATTTCTTCACCATCATTGACGTAATGGGCTCATCAATATTGAATGCGTTGTAGCCCCCCTCCCTCCCCATATTACACAGACATTGACAAGTATTGTATGGTTCAAAGAGTTGGGGGGGAATGTGTGATCATGATGACTAAAGTTATTGCACTCTTCCCCTGTAGTTTTGGAGACTTGATATATTGCAACCAATAAGGAAATCACTGTACATCCCACTTTATTTTGAAATATACAAATAAAATACCCATAAGTTTGAGCATTCATATTATGTGTATCTGGCCTGTGTTTCACGAAAGGGGTGTACATTTACGCCGACATATACCAGGACGTAAAACACCAAGTACATGTAAATCCGTGCATGCACTCTGTGCTTTATGTCTGGCGTAAATACTGTATACGCCCCTTATGTGAAATGCAGGCCTGACCCGTTTCACAATGGTGTCCTAACTAGTTAGGAGCTCCTAACCTGTTATCACCTCCTAAAGTGTTTCACGACTACATCACAAGGCATATCCCTTCTAAAATTGGCATCTAACTTAGGCTGTGTCCTAACTTTAGGAGCTCCTAACTTTAGGTGACTGTCGTGAAACAGGTGCCAGGTATATAGATTTTGCCATATTTGCAAACACTGATTAATACTAGTACACTATCGTTCAGTGGGTGACATACTGCACAATAATGTCTAAAGTTTTAATCATGTCTGCAGTCTCAGTATGTTTTCTGTTGATCCACCTAGCTTGAGAATGGTGTGCCGTCTACAGTTCTTGTAGCTTATGGGTTTTATTATAACATCTGGTTATTTCAGTTTTCCATCCTACCGCTCCATCCCACTCCTGTGCATTAAGACATAATTTCAACTGTAGCTATAATATGTTGTATGTGGGAGTGAAGGTTACGTTTACACAATTTCATGTAGGAAACCGTGTCTCTTACATGTTCCTGATTGTGTTTCAATGATAATGTCATCTGGTCTGTGTTATTCTATCACTGTTTCTGAACTACGCATGGATTTTGTTTCAGGAAATTAATGACATTAACAAACAAATTTTATTAAGACTTTTGTTTCCACTTGGAGGAGTTTCTCTGTAAAATGCGAGCATATTTATTCATGTTCATGTTATTATTAATATTGAATGTATGGAACAACCCTAAAATAAACTGAAGTATTTTTGCAATGTGTGTTGAAACACAAAAAATACTAACCAATAATAGAACTTATTATTTGTGCATCATGCTTTCAAAACCATATTTCTATTAATAGATTGGTAATTAAAAGTACATTTTACAGTATTTTATGAATTGTAATTTGATGAAAGTAAATTGCATCTTTATTGAATCATGCTGGTAGTCAGTCGCCCAACAAATTCTATTTTCGCAGATTTGTTTGTTGTTTTTATCATTACCATCACTGATAAATACATATGCTGGTACTGCTATCCATTATGTTACATATTACGTTGTATGGCTCTGAATACCTGGAAGCCAGCAGCCTTAATGAACCAGACAGCCTACACAGATTAATAATACTTCTTCAAAGAAATTGCCTCTGGATTGAATTCCAGTGTTCTCCTTGCAATGGCAAAACGCTAACTAGCATAATTTATTGATGTAAGGTGAGTAATATACGGTTACGTGCAATAAGAACGAGTCCTGCTCTATTGTAAGCATTTGACCTGGCTCGCTGTCGGAGAGACCTACCCACATATCGACGGCGGCAGCGGCATCGTGGCAGGTTACATCAGCCTCCACAATGCCACGTCGCTCAGGTAATATACTCGGGAGTCCTTCGAGCTCGGTTGTCAAACCGTGATTATTATCGGATGCCCCGCTAATGAGGCTTAATCATCTGTGCTGGACTATTGATAAGCCAAAGGCTCATCTCCCTCTGTAATTTTCACTGTTAATCCCTATTGACTTGTTGAAACTGCTAAATTAGAGTATTGATCAGTTCGTACAAAGGCTTAAGTAGTCGACAGTTGCGGGTCAAATATGTTGTGTTTCTTTTTTGAAAATCTCTAAAGTACCAGACTCGCTTCCGAGCATTATGCGTATGTGATTACCGTAAGGTCAGGGAATAAGTAATATCAGTATGGCCTCTGTAACGTTGGCTTCATGATGACGAGATGGGATCAAAGGTATCAATGTCTCGATTGACATCAAGGTCTTCATAAAGATTCCAATTCTTGCCCAGAACTGATTAATCTAAAAGTGATAGAAAAAATAACAAAGGAAATTAAAATCTTGGTCAAAGTATAAAAATACAATGAAACAAATAGTAGTATACATAATGATTATTTTCCAATTGTAGTGAGCATTTTAAAACTTTATATGCATACCTGCCCAGTTTTAGTTTTTAGCACTAGTTCTATATCCCATGCTAAAATTTGGAATGCTTTAGTATTGTTTTGACTTTTACTATTGTTATCATTATTTATTGCTTCAAAATGTTATTATGTTTTATTATAAATGTATTACTGCTTGTTCATATGTTTTGCAAAGTTAATTATTAATATGAAAATAATTGAAAGTCAGCATGGCATATAGTCTACAGTCTCATTTTCCAATGCATTGTGGCATTATCAAATGGCTTCAATCAGCGTTCTATGTTTCATGTTCAAAATATACTTTTGCATTGTTAGTCACATCTCTGGTAAGCTTATCAATAACCATAGAATATGTCTAGACCTTTCCTAATGCAAAAATCCCAATTAATCTGGCCACAGGTGTAGCTAGTCAAAGTTGCTATATCGTATGTCACCAGCATTAAATTACATACCCACCTTTTTTCTCTACTCTGAGAGTCTCTGACCGACGACAAGGTTATGCATTGTCCTCACAGGAACTGGTACTGGAGTCTTGTACTTACTGCATTTAGCATGCTTGATAGGCAGCAGATGTGTTCAGCTGATTAATGATGAATGCCCATGGTGTACTCTCAGGGTGTGGTCGACTTCACGCCGCAATACCCCTAATGCGTCTACACGTTTTTCAGTTAGTAAATTCTGCAGTAATATTACCATAGCCAATGACAGACCATGACGTGTCTTGTTAGTAACAGCATGGACTACTGACTAATACTGCACAATAGGGAGGTTTTCAGCATGTCAAACATTTGTGCATATTTTGGCTGTTTACATTATATTTATCTTTAATGCATCTTTGTCATACTTAACATGCAGATGATCTCCCTGATCAGAAGAAAACATTTCAAACTTACTGATTTTTGTATTTTCAATTTCATATTGTGTGTAAATCTTCTTCCAATATCTATTTTGTAAATGTAAGGCCACATTAATATTAATTTATTCTTTCTCATGATATCTTTTTGATATTGTAGATAGGGATGATTATATTTCTGTTTTCGCATATTAATGTTACTTTTTGTGTGTGTTTTAATTTTTTTCCTTCCCGCCCCCCCCTTTTCTTGAACGTTGTTCATGTGACTTGCATTTGACTCTAGTACGCCACAATTAATTCTATTTGTAATCATTAGTGCACAACTTCTAAGCTCTTGATTCATTAATTGATCTAGCGCTGCTTCTTCTAAAAATGCTGCTTCTAAAATAAACATGCTAGCACTTAATTAAAGATTCACTGGGTACTTTTATATTTTTGGAACTATTGCTTCATTTCCAATTGGATGACCATGTATGGCTCGTGCACCGAGTGACTCTTTCTGGTACTGACCTCTGACCTCAAACAACCCCTAACCGACCTGCACTGAGGTCACTTCCTGTTGTCCCTACTTACTCCCTGTACTTACTTAATCAGCTAAGTTTTTTTGTCTGGGCAAACTTTTCAAACTTGAGTATTGATGGGCAGAATGCAATTTTACCTTGTTAGCCGATTAGTTTGGTTGCCATGCCGACCGCGGTCTGTTTACCTATCAGTCTCCATGGCAACTGATGGGCTGATTACTGTTGGCGGGTTGCCTGAGTAGCATGCCCATACAGATGGAATTAAAGGTCCGTACAGCCTATGTTCGCATTACGGGAATCCTTTGACAAGATTACTCTACTCTGATGAGGAGTCTGCATCACAGCTTCAAAACAGAAAAGGTTTTTCGTTATATTAATTACCCATGCAATGAAAACACTGGGGCGAGTTACCTGCGAGGACCTACCTTTGGTACGCCGAGTACAGCCTGTGTTTGCCAGCACTCGCAGGAATAGGAATCATCAACGATATGAACATTCTAGTTGTAATCAAATAGAAACGTGCTCGTAATGTGTATTAAAACTAGATGTAAAATCACGCAGAGATAAAAGTAAAGTACCAGTGTTGAAATATGGAATACAGTAGTGGTCTAATCTCTGCTTCAAAACTTGTCCCAAAATTATTTCCTCATATTCTTAATTATCATGTTTATATTTTCAATGAGACAATTTTCAATCTATGTAGATGTCAGTAAACATGATTATCAAGTATGATTTGTAGTTTGTGTTCACAAGTAGCAACGCAATGTGAAGATTTTTATGTATACCATTCTCAGTTTCATCCAGTGTCATTCTACAGAGGAGGCCGTTGTGAAATGGAGGCCAGATGTACAATATATAGAACAATATATAGTAGCCTATTGTTATTTAATTTCAAGCTGTAGTATCAATTTGGCCAACAATGCGTATAGATTAGCCTGTTTCCATCCTTTATATGAGTTCATACAAGTTTCATAGACCGACATAACAACACGCTTTGTAGCTAATAATGAGGTCGTGTCGTGAAGGAAAAAGAAATGATTGCAACATACATCTTGCCCTCCTGTTACTCGTGCCTCAATGACCATAAATTATTGGTCTGTATTCATTAAGTAAAATTGTGATTTTTGTTTTTGCCCCCTGCAACTGTTTTCGGGCTGCACTTTCATTATCTCCGCGTAACACTCCACGGTTGGGCCGTGTGCAGCGTGGAATTATGGGTAATTACGGCCATGTGTGTTTTGATGCTTGATAGCTGGAATTAACAACAGCGCTATGATTTCTGAATAAAACGGAATGTTCCTGGCCATTCTTGGTAGGGTTATGGCAAATTCCTGCCCTCTGCAGAGAAAATTACAAGTGTTTCGGCTACCAATTATGGTAATGCATGATGTAGCGAGATATTAACTCGTCATCAACGTTGAGGTATGACACTGGGTTTGGTTGAAGGGAGGACATCTCTGCTTGCCATAAAGATACATATTCAGCTGAACTACCCAAATGTATAATAGAAATGTTAAAGGAAAATAAAATAGATTCTTATGAAGTTATTATTATTATTGTTTTACAGAATTATTATTATTATATTTTACAAGAGAATTAGAGTTTTAATTTGTTTTTGCCTTGTTCTCTCAGCTATAATCGCTAAGATTAGACCCCAATTAAATAATTTGAACCCAATTACCGGTAAGTCTCACATTATTATGACCTGTAAATTTAAATGTTTTCATGTCAGTGCTACAGACCTATAAACAATGTTTTCCCCCAATTGGTATTAAAACGAAAACAAAATCATTGGATCGGTATCTTTCGTTTGCACTTTGATGTGCTTTGTTACCTGTTTGCTTGTATCTCCAGGTAAATATTTGACTCCATGTCATTGTAAACAAAAGGTGTCGATTGACAACAATTAGCATCTACTTGTCGCCAGGACGTCAGTCAGCAAATATAATCTTGTTTTCACTGGACTCAATCATTGGACCCAGGCAATTTACTGTGCTGTCTGTGTTATTAGCACTTCACAACTAGCTTGGTCAATTTTGACAGCGTTTGTTGTACCTTACTGTGTTCCAAATATGAATTGAAACCAGTTAGTAGTTCGGAAACTTAAGACTATTGCTGATTGTGATTTAGTTATAACATACAAATGCAACGAATGCCAAAAAAATATTTTTGTATTTATTTAACGACATTACTTATCTTTTGTGTAACTTTCCTGATTTTACCAAGTACAGACTGTATCAATGCTGTATTAATATTGAAGCTGTGTCAACCAAACTTGATTTTATTTCTTGTTTTTTAAAAATTGATTTGGGGGACAAGAAACCATATTATTTATTGCTGTGATGGGTGGTTTATAATAAACATTGCAAATCCAAAAGAGTAATCATGTAGTTCAGTTAAATTTTCCAATTGATAATGCATGTTGATAGGAGAAATGTTTTTCGACTTATTTTGCCAAATTTCTACATGTATAAATAGTAGTATTTACTGCAACATTCAGTGCTACAGATGTTGTATGTTCTGCCTACCATAAACTGAAAAGCTGTGATATGTGAAAGAATTGTTAAAAGCCTCTAAAACCCAATGTATAAACCCATGTATACTGAGACACTGTGCAACTACTAATTTTCGTCATATTTATATTTTCTATGTAGCCACATTGAAAAATATCAGTAAAATATGTTCTCATGTTACCATATACCATGTTAGAACTGATCGGAATATTTTATTTGAAAAAACATTTTCAGAAATCTAGCGTGAGTTAAAAACTCAACTTTTGACATAAACACTAACATTCTTGTAATGTGGCATTTTTTTTCATTATGCATTGCAAAGTCAATACTTCGACACATTATGAAACCAGGCTTTTGTTTGAATTATTTCACTTGCAAATTTTGAACGCCGTAATAATGATGTGCAATAATTGATGAAACTGACACAAATTTACCATTTACATTTGGTATTAGCAAAATCTGACAGTGCTTTCACATGGACTGTGATAAGATCTTTCTTGTTCATATGTCAGTATGTTGCTTTGAATGGTTTTACTCCAATGCTTCAGTTTTGAAATGCTATAAACGTTTTCTAAGCAATATTTCTCTCGTCGCATTTTTAACAGTTATACCTTGAAATTGGAGTTTTCATAGTGTATCGGTATATAAAGAATAGTAGTAAGCACTTGCAGGCTAGATATCATTTTGATTATTATCGTATAATTGATGAAACTGACACAAATTTACCGTTTGTTCTTACCATAATTTGATATTGATCTATATTATACTTCCTATAATTAAACTAAATATAGATTCAATCTATCTCCTTTTTAACGACCCTAAAGTGACGAAGAATTCTGTTTAAATATACCACAGCACTACACATCATAGAGCAATCAGAATACTATGAGCATAGTGATGCAAAAATAACGCCAAAGAATAGCTACTAATTGCATTATCCGGAGAGCAAGAAAATACATTGATTTGACATTGAAAAATCTTCATCAATGTTTTCAGCTTAGTTTACAAGTACTGTCTAATATAAACAAGCTTCTGGAATACGAAAAACATCAATTCTACATTGATGGGCAATGTTTTGCTTAGTTTACAAGTACTGGCTAATATAAACACATTTCTAAAATCCTTGAAAAATATCAATTGGTGCACGGTTTTCATTTTTATCTTCTCAATTCATCTATGTGTATGTATTTCCTGTGATATGTTTTATCTTTGCAGTAACAAATTGAGTGTTTGGTTTTTATATGTCCGTGAATGCCCTCTTGAGATTTCTTCTGACAATATCGCTTGGGATCTGAGATTGATCATCCATGGCTTGTTCTCAGGGAGTGGTCTGTGAAATCGCAGCTTTCAATTCTGAAAAGGGTAATTTTCTAAGCAAATGATGTTGAATGGTCTGAAGTATCGGAAATCTGTGCACGTGAACGCGCTTCGCCGCATGAAAAGACATGTTGCTGTCGGACTGTATGTAAACATTGTCCACAGGTGAAAACCTGTAGGACATTCCCATACACCTGGGTCCCCTCGTTTGCCCGCCATGTTTCCAGCCAACTCCACATCCAAACTTCATCAAAGAACAATTACCCGTAATGGAACTAAGACACCAAGCTTTCATCCATCCTTCCCCCGGTACAGAAACAACTGCTCCTTTTCTAATTGATTCGTTCCTTTGTTTGGGAGGCCGTGTTACGAAATCAATTCCACGTGCAGCTCCTCCCTATCGGAAATTTGACATGATGGCAATTTCTTAGGGTTTTGGATTATAGGAAATCCTCCTGCTTGTTGTGCTATTGTTTTCTGAAGGATGTTTGCCAGGACACTTGGCAAGGTGGCAGTTATAGACAGAGCCGGCTTCCTCATTGAGAACCCATTGGAAGAGCACTCTGTTGATTACTACAAGACTAAGCCTCCTATTAATGAAGTCCTGGAAGTAATTTTCTCCCTCATCAGGGCCATTACCTGCATTAATTAGTAGATGTACTTGTTTCTCGTTGTAATTAAGCGGTAGTAAAAGTCTTAGAGGGAATAACTGCTGGACATTAAAGGGGATGGGATTATGGATTCTCCGTGTACGTTTTATTGTAAAAGAAATAATGAGCTAACATGTTGGAAGATAGATAACTTATGTACAGATGGAAAGATTATGTGAACTTTTATTTTTCCTTTCAAATTCTGTTGCTTGTTAATTGAGGTTTAACCCTTTATACATGCTGACGGCAACCAGAGATGCCTTAAAGCAGTGCTTATGCTTAGTCCAGCAGCGATCGAAACTAACTATAAAACTTACTAGCCCGAATAGTGATACAAATAACAAATGTTATGAATTTCTACT
>JAUTBR010158211.1:3314-17005 GCA_032361205.1 Pseudorimula midatlantica
ACATTTAATTACTCAGCGATCCATGCACTCCAGCTTTCACTGACTGTAAAGTCGAGACACGTGATGCAGTATTCATGAACTGGGATGGGATTACGGTACGGGGGAATTCAGCTGAAGAATTTGGTGATGATGAGAAACAGGTTTAATTTCTGTGATACGTCAGCAAAACCAGCATGTAAATACTTTGTTTGATCCTCTCCTCTGTCTACAACATCTGACAGGACTTATCCTAACATTGTAAATTGTATTAGTACACTGCAATACATATAGATTATTGGAAACTATATTCAATAGTATAAGTTACAAACGATCTGATCAGCACTGATGTTAAAACTGCATGCAAAAGCGTTAGCATTCTTGTTTGTTAATCAAATAAATGTTGGTTTATACCTTACCATAAATAACTGCTGCACGAGTTGCATAAAACACATTGAACGTCTGCTTTTCATTTTATTAGCACACATAAAAAACCCACTTCTGCATTCCGGCAGTGAACTTCTGCAAGCAATCAATAGCCCAGAGTGGTCTGTTCACATTCCAGGTCTTCTCCGCCAGAGACAATACCGCCGCCTGATCCGCAGACAAAATCAATCATTGTAGTAGTCTGGTTAACATTCCACACCAACTGTATTAAACAACTTAATATATTACTGTAAACCAACATTAACCTAATATACAACAGGCAGCAATCCATAACAATGTCTACTTAATGTTTCCCTTGAAAGTCTATCTATCACCAACAGTGCTCTAATGTTTCCCTTGAAGGTCTATCAAACAGTGATCTAATGTTTCCCTGTGAAGGTCTCTCTAACAGTGGTCTAAATTAGTTTCCCTGTGAAGGTCTCTCTAACAGGTCTAATGTTTCCCTTGAAGGTCTCTCTAACAGTGGTCTAATGTTTCCCTTTAACGTCTATCTAACAGCAGGGATTCTCCGAACGCGCCATCCTGCGTCCCATACGCAAAAAATGCAAGTTTGGACGCACTTTATTAATACAAATTGTTGATAAGTATACATGGTATATATGAACATGTGTGCCCGGGACTCTCAAACATTGAAACCTAAGTGGAACCCTGTAACAGTGATCTAATGTCACACATACGACAGGATGACAGGATGACCCTAGCATGTCTATTTCATGCTGCACATATTCTTATCTGGTGTCACACACATGTGTTAGGATAGTCAAGAAAACATTTGAATGTTGTATACATATTAGTACAAACATCACAAGTACAATGTGAGCAATGCAAACAAAATGGTCAGACTCTCTGTGAGAATGTTTACAGAATACTGTCAGCACACACACAGGTGCCATCAGATGTGTGTCATTCCACGCGACTTCCTCTCACCAGCCGGGAAACTGACTCTTCTCAGTATTCAGCTGTGCTGTCACCCAGAAACTTTGCTTCAGCTCGGCTCGTTCAACATTTCATGGAATTCAGCCGTGTACTTTATAGCTACAATTCACCATGTTCACCATGCAATTCAAATGTAGCATTTAGCACCATGCAATTCAAATGTAGCATTTCTAGCATCAGATTTCAAGAGTGGTTTCAGAGAGTGATTATGGAGTTTAATGTTGCTGTGGGAATCATTCAAAGTTTGACCAGATTTTCTCGCTCTCGTGCGGCTTATCAAGTTTCTGGCAGTAGGAAACCTACAACACCTGTGATGAATAGCGCTGCTGTCGACCTGCAAACACATTCTGGTATTCTTGGTATTGGTGAGTCAAGGATGAATCCTAACATCTACAAACTTGTCTTCCCGTTATCTAACTTCTGTAATAATAGTAATGGTAATTAATAGAAAAGGGGTTACATGGCACCAAGGCTAAAAAAGCTTATTGAAGTCTCAGTAAACTTTGGACTTAAGGTATGTCCTGTGACATAATTTATGAATGAATTGTATCTAGATATGATAATGATACTGGTTATACATTTGGGGATAAAAAATAGAAATAAAATAATTTTGATGACGCACGACATCCAATTTCCGTTTAATCATCCACAGACAGCATGGCTAAGGATCCAGCCAATGAACTACACAAATCTGCATCCATATTCTATTTTCTTTATCCATTATGACCAAATAGTTAATATGTACAACATTAGGTCATGTTAAAATACAGCTGCCATTTTTGTCCATTGGAAATCTGTCGATTATTTATCACGAATGTACAGTTTTCTGTTTGTTATTATTCAGGAATGTACAAATCTGAAATCCATCATTTCACGACCGGAGTGTAAATAAACGTTTCAAGTTTCAAGTGGACTTGGAACATTTCAAATTTCAGTGTACCACCACTCACATATTGAAAAATATCTTTGACTAGTCAGGACCGAACTCGAGACTTCTGGCTACGAGTTCTACGCTCTACCACCTGAGCTATGCAGGCTACAAAGAATGAAACCAAACTTGATACAGTCTTTTGAAAGAGTCGCAGTTATCCAGCAACAGCACGTGCTTCACCAAGTGTTCATGCACCGTGTGTGGAACAGGGCATGTGCGTGTCTCACGAAGCGCACGTGCAACTTGTGCTGTATATCAAGTCAGATAACAACAGACAATTCGTGAAAAGCAATGTCCTTGCCTCTGTTATCCTATACATAATGGATGTAGAGTATGATTGAAATCCACAGGAAATTGCAATCAATAATAATATTGAATACATTATTTCAAAGTTGCATTATCCTCTGTCCATTACACCACTCAATAATATAACAGCACTTCTGGGTCGTATGTAGGTAAAGCCAGGACAGTATGTTTATTACTCTGGGCAATGGAATGTAATGTTAATAATACCATCAGAAGATATCTCAGTACATAATTGATTCCATTGATTTACAAACACATGCGCGCACACACAGAGACTCACACACACGTTTCAGTAAGCAATGAATATAGAGTACAACCACCATGACCACACCCCTTTTCCGCACACAACAAGTATAGTAGAAACATCAGGGTCTTTTAGCTGGCCGTCAGCAGCCGTTTCAAAAACACATCCACGTCAACACAAATTACATAAAGTGCACGCAGAGAAATGATTATTAACAGTTGCTAGGCAACCACGAGTTGTGCGAGGGGAGATATAGAAAATTATGACACCCGCTGACACAGAATGTGGCAAGACTTCACACTCACATCTGAACTAATTAACACATTTTTATAATAAAGCACTGGGAAAATGATAAAACACATTTTTATAACAAAGCATTGGGAAAAGTGTTACCATTAATCAGTGTAGTGAGATGAATAATTCCTATCAATTATTCATGTTTCAATGCGTGTTAAAAACCAGAAAATGTATGTATTCATTCATTTTCCTTCACACCTATACCCAGTGCTTCTCACGTTAAACATATGCTAAACATGATCCATCAGGTGCGTTAATTGTGAAATATACCAATAATCAATACTTAACCCTTTGATAATAATAATGCATGTACAAAACTGAAACAGTTCCACATGGCAACTATGGTAACAAGCCTAAACCTTCTGATGTACCAAATTGACAGGTCTTTGGAGAGTTTTTAAATATTTAGCCAACACAGTCCTGACAGCTGCCATAGTAAGACTGATGAATTGCTGACACAGCATGACCTACGAACATTTGCAAGAAAATCTCATATGCAGACTCATGGTGACCCCTGCAGGACAGACACTTCCCAGAGTGCACCATACTGGGGACAGGATGTGCCGATGGACAGACAGGTGTATCAGAAATGACAGCTGATAGAATATTACAATATGTGGTCAGGACAGCCGACTCTGACAAGCGAAACCGATCCTACAGTTACATTAACAGTATTGACCATATTGACCATGCAATTACTGAATTAGCATGATTAGTTGACAGGACAATCTCTCTGTTTTGCTCCCATCCAATCATTGAGCTATCTATTCATGCTATTACAGCAGTTATCCTTCCTAATTAGGGCAGTTCCGAAAAGGAAGACAAGCAACTCATTTTACTAAGATGGAAGATGTAACAGGACATAGCCATGGAAACCTAGTATTCTGTGAAGGTCATTACTTATCCTGTAACACTAGGCTGGGCAGGACTTGACCAGAACAAACATAATAACAGAATTCAACATGGTAGTAACACCCAGGGTGGTAAACAGTGTCTTTAGATACAGTGATGTGTCCGTGGAGGAACTGTTCATTGAGGCCATCATTAATATTCAACCACTTGAACATGTTGAACACAGCCAAATACCAAGACAATAGTAACAAATAGTGTGGCTTATCAGTTGTATGGAAATATGAATCATAAAACATCTGTAGAGCACTTATGTGCTACAATAAACATGAAATCAATGCAGTAATGATAACTTCACCGTTAGATGAACTTGTAAACTTGTAAAAGTTGTATCATGTCCGCATTATGGAATTAATTACCCTTAATCCCACTTTTCTCATTGTACCTTATATTTATTTATGTAATAAATTCGTCATGATGTCCACGCAATGAATGAATAATATTATTACTATTCCGATCCCCTGCACTTGCGCTTTCTCTATTGCAAGACTCAATATATAACCTCAGTTGTGCAACGCCTGTACGTAATACATCCACTAGCATGATATAAACATACCCACCACACTTTTCATAATATAAAAACTCACTATTGTGCTAGATATTGAAAGTCAGATAATGCAATTAACCAGCAATGTGTTGATCCTGCCATAAACCCTCACAATTGTCATTGCAGATACATGTATACTATGAAACAAGCTAACAACAACACAAGGCCAAACAGCTGGTCTCGTATGTTACATTGTCAGAAATCACTGTGGTTAATGAGAGACGGAGAGTACAAAGTTCCCCACCAGTAGTGATGCCGCCTGGAAACGATGACCTCGGAGACACAACTGTCAGCATGGCCAGCAGGGTACACTGGTACAATTGCATCAATACAACACTAGGGCAATCGTTCAATCGAAACATCTTCAGGGTTAGAAGTTCCCACTTGCCCAGCGGCCCGATCCATATCTCGTAATGTAAAAGGTATCCCACGGGCGAGTAGAAATTTCATGTTTTATTACTTAATCATTATTCGGGCGAGTACGTCTTTGTGTAGTCAGCAGATGCACTTGGTCCTGGAAGCAAGGTGTTAGTAATGACGGCAGGATCACCAGATGTCTGCTATTTAGAAATTGAAGAAATCGACAACAACCCATGAATTTCTTGGGTTTACAGATTGTCTTTCTTGGTTTGTAACCCACTCTCGTTACATACACTGATACATGTTGTGGATTACTGAAAAGGGAAAGTGGCCTTGAATGGTATTAATGGTCTCTCGAATGGAAATAATGTCTTCAATGTGTAATTGATTGAAAACATGCATCTAGGAATATTGGAGCAAATTGAAAATGATTGAACGATGTTCCGATTGGACAATCACTGTCAAGATATTAGCTTTTTATATGGCTGTACCTAAATAATCTGTGAAATCAGTGGGTTTTAAAGGATTTGGTGGAAAGCGAACAAGTCATAATGTGCAGTGCTATCACCAGATGACATGAGCTAGGTACCTTATCCAGTCTAGCTGGAACTTCTTGCAATTAGCAGTTGCAGTCATATATTAATCATGAGTTTCTGTGTCGACCTGGCCTGGATTTCTCGACATGGTCGAAGAATTGAAACTCAGAACTGTTGATAACTGGGTTGGTAAAACTCGGTAAATTTAGTGGCTAAAGTTTATTTTGAGAAATCGGAGAGCGGTCAGTATCATCTGGAGTGAAATGTGAACAACTAGGCCAACATCACCATTGTACACAGCAACATACATGAATGTAACACTCAGCAATGAAGCATTGTCATACTGACACCAGTTACTTTTCTAAAGGTAGTGTCGGGCTGAAGGATTTAGTAGCAAAATAGCAGGAAATCAGTTTACGCATGCATCCAGTCCATTCCCTGCATGCTTTGGCTGTCCTATTTGCTGCCAAACACTAAAAAGTAACGCTATGTAGTGTAGTACTACCAGTGTTAGCTGAACGACTATTGTAGCGTTATGTAGCAAAAAGTGGCAACATGTATCGTGTCCTGAACACAGCCCTGATCACATCATGAGGTTAAAAACATTCTTGAGTATGATTTCATGTTCCAGTTTTGCACTAAAGATTCTAATGCCATGTACGCGAGTGTGAGTGAAAGCATATGAAAATGTTTAATAACCCTATGTAATTATTATATTATATATCTGCATACCATGCACATTTCTGACATAGGATGGTGCTGTTAGATGGCAAACTGCCCACTATACACAGGTAAATGCATTAACTCTTCTCGCTGAATTTGCCACAGGTAATCATGGCTACTACTGCTCTTTAGAGCTGCCCGGGCAACTCCACTTGCCACCAGCGTGGAGAGAGTTAACACACAGCACAGAGATGGACAGGCCCGCACAGATAATTATAATTAGAGGAGGCAGCACTTGTCACTTGGACTTGTTGACATAATTGAATTGACGCCCAGATCCATGATGTATTGCTGGAACAACATCATCAGTGCAATCTCGACTAGCGGAGAGCTCACCATATTGATTACTGCTGCTAAAATAGTCAACCAAACCATGTCACATGTCCATATAACGAAAACAACCACAGCCTGTTCAATCAAACCTATGCTAATATTATATTCTAAAACAATCATTTCATACTTTTAATAAATACATCATGGTTATCATTGATGGTCAATTTGATGTATTGATAAGGTTGAATTTAGTATTTAATTTAATGTGATAAAACTTTGCAGAAATGTTTGTATCACAATTTTGCAACATCATGATGATATCCACTACTGATTACTGATTAGGATTGTCATAATCATATTGCAGAGCTCAGTCATACTAGTAGATGCAATGATGCTTAAAGTTGAAAGTCTTTGTGTACTGTTGTTGTTTCAGCAGATTACCGACTCACACTGTGCAATTAGATACTATATTATACTTGGCTTCTCATACAACAGTACACATACAGCGTGAGTTGCTGTCATGTTATCTGCCATCTCAGCATTAAAACAAACATCACTGCTGCAGAAATCATGGAAATAATTCAATTATCATTAGCACGAAAAGAAGACAGTCAATATCTGTAAAATGTATTTTAGACATGCATCTGTTGTCAGGTTGTTGCATAAAATGTTATAACGATGATCCCACAATATAATGTAATAGTACAGATACTTCCAACGTTGAGAGCTACAGTCACAGACAGTGGAAGAAACTTGTACATAGACCATGTAAATAATATGTATTTAGTAAAATACATGTAGTATGTCTGGCCCCGTTGATCAGAACTATTGTAGCTACAACCAGGGCTCCAGACTAACATTTAGAGTTACTTGCCCGCAGAGCTTGTCAGGGCAAGTCCCAATGGCCCCAAAGGTGCTAAATGTTAAAAACTAGGTTGCGCAGTGCAATTAACTTGTACGTCGGGCATATGTTAGTCCAGAACCCTATACATCTATTGCAAGGTCGATTCTTTCGTGGCGGGAGCCCAGTTACAACTATTGTAGCGCTACAACTGTTCTGAGCGGCTGACTGGCAGTTGGACACCCAATCATGGCCAATCAGATAATACGACATATAACTAGATATAGTAATGCAGAAAGTATTCAAATATTACCTTGATAGAAATCCAGAAAGTGTTTTGCGTTGTTTAGGCTTGGTACTCTTGTCATCAGTCCCGCTCTGACTCTCTTGCAGGGCGCTACGATTACGCTCGTACGAGTTCCTAGAGTGTAAATTGACGTCCATAAATCCACCGTCCTCCATGTCCAGGGAGATACTTTTTGATTCGCCACAGTCGTCACCGAGGGATGCGGCCGAGATGGAGAAGTCGGTGCCGGTGCTGATGCTGGATAGACTCGACACGTCAGTGTAGCCACGCGTCATGGCGTCGCTGTGGAGGTGTGGCATCAGACAGTCGACGCTATTCAGTGTGAGTTGGTCGGGTTCCCGCATCGACGAGTCGTAGTTTGCGCTGCCCTCGCTTCCATCCGGTGTTGGAAGGTCTTTATCAACCCCATTGCCACGGCTACCTTCGTCCGGCGAAGGTGGATTGGATCCGCTGCATCCGGAAGCTCCATTCTCAACACCTTGTTCAGTATTGTCACCGATTCCATTTTCACGCGCATGATAATAGTCTTTGGGAGATTTACTAGCGGAATTCTGTCCAGTTACTAACTGCTTGGTTGTGGGTATGTACAACAGCGGTAGTGGCATGTCTTCCAGTACACGTGACATTCTGTTTGTGTTGGTATCTGACACAGGAACATTTTGTGTTAATGATATAGGCGACATTACCAGACCAGATTTTATTCCTTTCAGTTTCTTATTTTGATCTGCTGAATGAATGTGCCCATTTTGATCAGTTGCTAACAAAGTTTGCGATTCAGATTCTTTGCCTATTGAATCATCTTGACAGGCATGGTTCATGTTGTTGCTATTGACAGTTGAACTGTTCAGATCACAAACAGGAATGTCTGAACTGTCACAACACAGGATTGTATCTGAACTGGATATTGAGTGGTTCACATCACTTTCTCTATCATAATTGTTATTATGAGTCATTTCGACAGAGCAGTTTTCTTTGCTATCACAATCCGAAATTGTGCATTCTCCTAGACTTAGCAGAACGTCGCTGCTGTCGTCATCTTGCAGATGCACTCTGGATTTGAGTGAATCCACATCTTCGTAACCGTCAAACGTTACGGCACCGTCCTCTCGTGTTTCCCGCATTTCCACGAGCGTCTTGAGTTCACCCTCTTCGCACATACCTTTTAATTTCATTCTCTCCGGCAGCCGATCTGCACCCATTGTTGACATTCTTTACGACTAAGACAACTTGCACGCAAGTTTAACTGCTTAGTTTGCCATCTCCAATAAGCCATTATGAGCAATCCCTTGACGTCAGAGAGAAAGACCAAACAAAGAATCAACTGAGCAACCGATTAATCTCATCATGATTTCTCAGTTGACCGTATCATTCTCTAATTACGCCTAAGTTTACATACTCACAGCTACGTTTCATAGGTGGCAGCCATTACGATAAATGCTAATTAGGGGGTGTATTTTAGCTAGGAACCAGAGTGTTTTATGCAATATCTTATCATAGCTAGATTGTTTTTCGGTTCACGCCAAGATTATGTTAATAGCATGTATTCTGTTAATATTTGCATTACTTGTATCGGTTATCTATCATTCAATACGAAACACATTTGTTTTCCCATCATGCAAATTATTACGCGCCATTTTGGAAAATGGACGTGTTGTGATCAACCGCAAAGTTCGTTTACTGAAACTGGTCTCGGTTTTCAATATTTATGAATAAGTAAGCAAGTGCAGATGAATATTCATAGATAACATATATTTAGAAGCATCAGTTTACGCAAATAAAGCATCTGTATGGACTGTCGATCGATAGCTAACTGAGTTAAACGCAAAACGAAACCGGGTCTTTTCGTGTGTCGAAAAGATCATCGATGGTATTTTTATATGCGAATCGCGCTGTTCAACCTCGTTATAAGACGTCAGCGAAATAGAAACCAAAGATTCGTTAGGCCTGGGAAAAAAAACAAGTACAGAGGTTATCAATAAATATTGAATGGTGTAAATGCACCTGTGTTGTTGACTGAATGTGTGCGTACACTTTAGCATACAGTATTTGTACGATTTCCGCTCACCCTACTCACATTTTTTCTATTCTACATATAGACAAGGAGCGAAGCATACGAGGGAAACGATCATTACCTTGAAAAAAGTAAACGAGCATACAGTCCATTGAGTTAACCAGAAGGGATTGTCACTTGATATCACTCAGTTTCCTGATAATAAACTTAGCGCCAAACCATGTGCTGTGATGTACTTTAAAAAAATATGGCGGCCTATGTATGTAAGCTGCCATATCTTAATAAGTATGTCACATAATAAGTCACGTGACTGTGTCCCTTCAGTGCATACTTGCATAAGTTCATACCGTTCCTGATTTGGCCGTATCCTTACAACACTGATTTCAGCAATTCTTAATGATTTTGATTGTTTTTAAACTGCATTTGTCCCAAATAAATTAAATAAAGGGAAATCTCTTCTTCAGTTTTTGAAATTATGCTTAGTGAATTTATAATAAGCAACACAAAATAGAAAAGCTAACATGCACAACAAAATTAAGGAAGAAAACCATAATTAAAATGTAAGCGAAAAAAATGAATAATATTGAGAAATGTAAGAATACATGATCTAATGGATTTGTAAATGATAGAGTGTGTAAGAGAGAGAGAGAGTGTAAGAGAGAAAGAGAGGATGAATATGTAATAATAGTATGATATTGAAATTTTAGATTTATTAACTGCAGAAAAAGTGGGTATAGGTGTAAATTTCTGTTAGTGACATCTCGCATGTTAGTGACGTGTATAATATTGCACCTGGATGGCTTCATTGCTCGAGTAGGTGGACATGGATCAGTATGCAAAGAGCCACCACAATTTGTACATTCCTTCTATTTTACACCGTATGTTTTTTCCTATTTCTTAGAACTTGACGTCGTCCTTCAGCAATGAGTGCATGTTTTCAAAAGCAAGTTGGAAAGAGGAAAAATGAGGAGTCTGAGGATGATGATTTCGCTAAAGAAGAGGTACAGTTATTAGTTAACCCGGGTACAGTTAACCCTGGTCATGGCTTACAGTTAACCCTGGTCGTGGTGTACATTAACCCTGGTCATGGTGTAACTTAACCCTGGTGTACAGTTAACCCTGGTCATGGCATACAGTTAGCAACCCTGGTTATGGCCATCTCCCCACGGAAAGGTACAACACCGATCTATGCTTACTCCGTTATCGGCAGAGTGAGTTGTCTCTCCTTACATCCAAAATGGCGTTAAGTTCGCTGTAGGAGTTTGAGAGCGATATTCACCCTAAGTTTGAGATTGAATGTCCAACAGACACGCCCTAATCAGATGACAGCCCTTGTAGCCATTTAAAAGAAACCGTTCTTGTTTTGATATGACATCCGTGTATGAAATCAGTGACAGTACCAACTTATATGATGTGACGACTAGTACTCACAGGCATATTGTTGTCAGTGACAAAGTAGGTGGAGCTTATGCCTGTTTGAGCTCTCAGTGTCAACCGCAGCTCTTTATCTCACTGCCAGATTTTGGGTACCTTTGCGGCCAAGGGACCATACAAGTCTCTGGAGTTAGGTCACATGGGTTATGGCATACAGTTAATCCTGATAGTGGCATAGGGTTATGGCATACAGTTAATCCTGATAGTGGCATACAGTATCTTCTCATTTACATGTTTGTTGATGTTGCTATAGGTAATGATAATTAACCATATTCGTGGTGTTATAGGTAATGATAATCGAGGATCCCAGTAGCAATATCCGGAGTGACCGGCTGAACAAGCGACGGAAGCGAGCGGAAAACGTGCACGATGCGGAAGTCGATGACGCCATCCAGACTTTGAGAGGTCAGAGTTCATTACATTCTATTAACACAATGCTCACTATGAAAACATCCTGTCCTGAAAGATAATGAGAAGTAACAGAGTGTCTGCCAAAGAGGTTACAGTCTGGTTACAGTTTTCTATGATTGCTTGTTTTTCAGCCAGTGGGATTCCAACTGAAGACATGTTGCCTGAGGAGATTGTACACACAGCCGTAAGTCTTTCTACACTTCTCAAATACTGGTAACTTGTACATTTACTCATTTATTTGTCCAGGGATTGATTAATTTGCACTGGATGTGGCTTGGCACCCAGACCCCGCGCTTGTTTTCCGATGAAATTATAATTGTCTGTTGCCATGACTGTTTATGGCTTCTGTATTGTAATTATTCATTCAATTATGTTTTGACGGTGGTATACTTGCAGCCTTATGCAATTGCTTTAGTGGTATTTGTTGTGGCTTTCTTCAACAGGTTTGGTAATACTTGTGTCTTTATGCAAACAGTTTAATACTGGTACATGGTAGCTTTATTCATGTTAAAGGCATACTATCACAGATATTTAGGGCATACTATCACATATTTAAAGGCATACTATCACAGATATTTAAAGGCATACTATCACAAATATTGTTGTTTCGGACTAGTTCTTACATACAACTGCAAAATACATTCACTTGACATACATAAAATCATCTTTGTACTTCCAAAAAGCTTTCCACTGCTGTTTGGTAGACAAATATCCATTGCATGGATACTGATACCGACGGTAGACAACCTGAATATGGTCATATTGTTATTTGCTTCATTATGTCAATGCAAGGGGACATAACTCAGTGGTATGTACGACATCAAAATATAATACAACAGCAACATTTTCTGGCAATTCCTTCAGTTCAGTTGATGCATCAAAGATAAATAGCGGAACGTTCCCTATATTCATATAAAACATTAATATTTTGATAACTGGGGGCTAAGTACATCAGTAAATAACAACTTTTGGGTATATAAATCGGGCGTAATTAGTCTCAGATCGAAATTTGTTTGTCCATTATATAGGCCTATCAACTGTGGTATTATGCCTTTAATGCTGAAAGTATATGGAAGAAACAATATTATTTTTTAGTCATTGCCTATGGGTGAAATATTCCTGCCGCAACATAAAACATTAATTCAATCAAATCGTACGTATTTTGACAGTAGATTTCCTAAAAATATTTTTTAATTCTACAGGAAGCGATTATTCAATCAAGGACAGGCGACTCTCGATCACCCAGTCACATCAATTTAAACAAACGGCCTGAACCAGACCTGTCATCTCTCGACAACTCGGGTGGCATTGATCAAGAATCAGTTAAAAGTAAGCACAGACCGACTCAACAAAGGAAAACCTTCGTTCTTGATGTGGAATCTGATGCTGATGACAAACATCTGTCTTCAGAGGAGATCTTGGAGCCATATGATCCCCAGCGTAGTCGCCCCAGCAGATCATCCAGACCACGAGTGTCTCCCTCTAGTGGCAGAAAAATGCAATCTGAAGACCCACTGGAAGATTCCGATGAAGAGAAGGCGAGAGATACTGTACGTCACTAAATAGTGTTCATGGAACCTTAGAATTTTAACTTGATCCATTTGTTTGAAATTTCAGGAATTGTTGCCTTCTATGAATTGTGACCAATACAAGCTATTCTTTTATCTGTGTTCTTTAGGTGCGTGAACAGGCAGACTACAAGCGGCATTTGACCTCCGACAACAGTCAACAGGAAGTCGGTGCTGCCACCTGTCCAAAGAGAACATGTAGCCCCAGGAACCTCCGTCTGAACAAGAAGCAGCTGGAATCGATGCAGTCAAAGGCGTCCACGTTGCTCCGTACTGCAGCCAAAGTGAGGCTGTCGCAGGTATCACCAGTCGAGACACACTCTGTTAACCTTGTCATAAAACCTTGTCTGACTTGCGGATAATGTTGTGTGTTTTTTCTGAACATTCTGAATTATTCAATAGTTGGGAATAATTAAAACAACTTAGAATACTTAGCTGTATTCTTTCACAATATTGACTCTTATAATCCATGAGCAGAAATAACCTATTTATAATGTCATCTTTGCCCTGTTTATCGCTGTCCCTGTCGGGGAAATATTCCCGCTGCAATGCAAGGCTAGCCCAGCAGATATGTGAAAAAATTGTGGGTTTAATGAAAGAAGCATGAAACTTGGCACACATCTAGTATATACTA
>JAUTBR010158655.1:3561-16959 GCA_032361205.1 Pseudorimula midatlantica
CCTGTGCGCGCAGGTTTACTGCAACATTCAGGGTTACTGATGTTGCTTCCGAAGTTACGAAATTTATTCGGAATATGATTTTATGCTGAAATCAAATTTTGGATAGGGATTTGTGACGTGCATGAAATCGTACTCAAACGAGACCTAGATCCTCGGGGTATCCTTACACGAAGCTCTCTTATCCACTAAGAGACCATAACGCTCTCTTTGCCGATAGTTAATACACTGCTAAGAGAGTTATATGGTCTCTTAGCGGATAAGATAACCTTGTGAGAGGCTACCCTAGACCGTATCCTCCTCGTGTCCGGATCCCAGTATTGCTCGCATTGAAGTGAAAGCACTTGAAACCGCTCTTGTACTACACGAGTCACACAAACCGCAAACATGACAGTGAACCAGTCCACTAAGGAAGTACCTGCAGTTGCTCATGATTATCGTGACTGGGTAAACGACGTCGAGTCCAATACCGGAAGTGGTCCGCTCGTGCGCAGTATTAACAGTAAGGCAAGAAAGATTCCTAAGGAACCTAGGTTTGAAGTGGTTTTCCAAGATCTTAAAAGATGTAAACCCAAATAGACCAAATTATGTTCACTCACATAATTATAGCCATTGTATTTTCAGTCCTTAGCTTGAATAGGTCAATAAATAAATACGAGAAAATGTAATAACGATGCCAGCAATATACGCGTACCTATATGTAGATATCTACCATACACAATACGCCCTACGTAATAGTGAAGCTGTTAAGGATTCGTAATCAGACCTTTGAATCGTAAACAACTGCACAGCAGCAACAACAACATAAAAAAAGCAGTACTGAAAAACCTTAACAGCGATATATTAAGTAATATCTCATAACAAGTTGCATATAACATGACCAAACATACGCAATTATTTGACTTAGATAAACAAGATATAATTTCAGAACTATTTTTGCATTTACAAATCCAGTAATAGTAACGTATTACACATACAAAGTTTTTAAAAGAGTAACGTATACATATATATATACGTCATATAGAGATCCGGGATTATTTAAATAATAATAATACAGAAAATGATATTTTGGATTTAGTGTTAGCTAGCGTGTCGAATGATAAAGCACGTTTGGTAGAGTTTCGCAAACATTAAACACCCAATAAATATTATATTGCTTCCCGTCATCTATTACCTCGAAGGTGGGTCAATGTAAAAGTCTTCTTGAATTATATATGACTCACTAATTATAAAAATCTATTGAAGAGACCTTATGTCTATTTCACTGATTAAATTTTAGTTATTTCCAGCGATTCGCCTTGATTGAAAGTTAATAGCCTCATTGAATTGCGTTTCACTCGTTACAAAACATGCACAATTAGCCCAGATGATGTTGAGTAAGTGGGTGGTAGTGTGTCAGCCGTCATGTGTGAAGGTCGTGGTTCAAATCTCATCAGGGAACCAGCTCTTTCCAACGCGGATAAGTTCAACATGCTAGGGAGTAAGTGGGAGGTAAACATAAATTTCTTCATATGTATTATACTGTTGCCATCATTGGCCATCTGTATCAGCCATGGTTGATGTGTCGTATAACTATTCGGTTATAGAGGGTTATCACCATACAATAACTATTATACTATCTGAATATAATTATTGTAAATAATAAGTAAACAGCAAATTCAAAAATAGTTCTATGCTTACAATATATTACTATCTAACGTTTTACACTGGAGATACGTGATTCTTATCTGAGTATAATCGTATTATATTGCCTCTGCTTATGTAAACATTACTTTTGAAAACTTTATTTCATTATGATATGAACAAATTGGTGATTCCAATTATGTCGTATAAAAAGAGTATCGGATGTATACGCACGTAGCACGACTGTATTTACAGCTGATCACGACCCAACATTCTGTTTGTCTGAACTACACAAACCACAGTTAATCTTCCCACTCACTTTCAAAAGTTCCCTCGCTTACCTCTTCAATGTTTGACGTTTTATACTTAGAAGAATCAAAATAACTGCATTTTACTGTTTACCCTAGACACGTCTTCCGATGAATTTGTTTGTTTCTGGCGATAGATGCCTATATATAATGTCGATTATTGTACTTGAATGGTTCTCAATATTAAACTTCAGCCACAGGGATTCATCAGTGAAGTGACATACATGATTTGCGCGATGGTAAATCCAACCGTTTGTTTAACTTACAGTACACATCGTGTTTGTTTAATAACAAACGGTCTGCATTCTGATTAAGATCCTGGTTTCATATTAAATATTGAAGGCACTGCATGCAACTTGTCATGGCTAATTTCTAGTGATTGCAACCTAAATGGTCTCCATTACGCTAACGTAAAAATAATTGTATGGCTGGCGGGATATGTTCCTTGTAATTAGGAATCATTAGGAATGACAGTTCGACAATTATGTAACTTCTGATAAATTCAATAAAAATATATAATAATTGTGTAGAAATTATTAAAATCATAATTATCTCGATGTAATTGAATATATGTGGACAATCATTATTGTCACTTTGGTATTATTATTTGACACAACAGGCTTTCAAAGTGACAATAATGATTTTCCACATATATTCAATTACATCGAGATAATTATGGTTTTAATAAGTTCTACCCAATTGTATTAAACAAAACAAAATACATTCAATGTTCTACGTCAAATTCTAGCCTAGCATTACAACACATCAAGAACAGGCAAAATCATGAGCATCTTGAACAATCAAATACGATAATTACACAGTCAATCATAGCACTAAGAGAGCCGCAACTCTATGTACTAGTATATACCGAACACTGTGACAGTATAGTTATCATTTACGTAGTGCTACGGTCGTTCTGTGGAGCAGGGCGTAGATCAGTTATCGTTCATTAAATCACTCTATTTATCGTTAACATATTCTGAGAATGCATAACGACAAGATGGTCCAGAGCGATAAATATTGTATTAACTATCCCCTTGATAGCACGAAAGTATGACGACAATTGGGTTCTTATTGATTGCCTCTTACTAGCAGCCAACCGGGTCATTGTTGAGGGCGCGTTGCGTTTTGTTGTCTAAATCTGACTTCATATCATGGCGTCATCTTTCTATGGGCATCGACTAGAACGGCGCGGATTGGTTTCATGGCAATTGCTCCGTATCCGTCTAGGCCAAAGATCACACATGGATGAATATAATATCTGCATTACTTTGATGTTACTTGTTCTTTGTAATGGTTTCAGATGAGGAAGCACTCTACAAAGACAAATTTGCAATGATATAATGGTTCCTTTATTGAACGTCTACTGTATATACTAGTAGTTGGTTTTCATATGTATTTATACAGTATGTATATATGCGTGTAATGTTAATTGGTATACTAATAGTACCTGACTATTCACTTTAACAACAATTAATTATTAATTATGAAAACCGTTTTTAATATGTATTTAAGGAATGATATCCGAAGCCACTTGCTTTATGGCCTGATGAAGACAAGCGCGTTCACCTGAGCAAATTCCATAATGCCCCAAGCGCTTTTCAATGGAAAATCTCGCGAATTCAACTCATCACTGCTGAATTTCTGCAGAATACGTGATTCAATATTGTAATCCAGTCCTATATACAGTGTCTATTGATAATCAGAAATATTAAAAGATGTCCTCAGAATAAATAATTTCAGTTAATTATAGTTGCCCTAAAACGGCTCTTAAACTACAAGAAATAGAGTAACTTTATACCCAGCTAACTTTTTGTCTTCATATTGCTGTATACCTAATATAATTGAAGCTCTAGTGGTATTTAAAATAAATAACTTAGGGGATGACAAGCATTATTATCAATAGAGGATATTTTATAACAAAAATAGATAAATATATATTTTGTTAAATAAAAATAATAAAAAATATAAAAATCTTTTTTTTTATAACACCCTTCTTATATACTAATGCCAGCTATGGAATATATATAGTAGTAACTAAGCATAATGCACTTTATAGGACGCGGAAGTAGTAAACATGCTAACTCTTGCGGAGTTCTTGTCAGAAACATGTATACACAAATACACAACAGACACGAGTAAGACGTGGTGCTACCAAGAGTCTTACTCATTCTTCTCAGGAGACTTACTACAGGCAATGGTGAACGGATTCATCAAATTGTTGTAGATTACTCAGGGCATCCATGTGGGCAATGGATGGAGAAGGCCGTTGCTCTAGAGCTTACTGGTCTAGGATAAGTCACTTTGCCGTTGAATTACAATAGCATTCTAGGACTTGATTAATACTCAGACAATCCCGTTTGATAATACTCACATTTCTCGCGGGACAACAATGCATTTGTGTCAATTTGGAACGATTTGGTATATATGTATATATTTCTCAGTTACTAGTATATAATCAGGGGGGGGGAGGGGCTATTCTTGAAACGTTCTCATGAACGTCTTAGCTTAAGAACAATTCTTAACGATAATTGTAGTATGGTATTAACTGTTCTTAGGCTACAAAGTGCGTATGAACATTTTGAGAATACCCGCGTTAACGAATTAAACGTAGGTACGTGCCTATTTTACGATGGGTAACACTTCCAGTTGTATGGCTACCATTGTATGGGATGCTAGTCGAATATTGTATGATTAATGGAGAATTTGAAAGTCCTAACTATGTTTTCCTGAGATCTATGTAAGAACACATTTGAAACACTGCAGTATGATTCATATTCTAAATTGGAAATATGACTGTGTAGACATATAATAGAAATGTAGCTAGGTAAATTGATCTGCTTAGCAAATCGGCACTGACTACTGAAGGAAAACGAGGAATGATATAGTTATTGCGATAATAAAAAAATATCATAAAATGCCCATAGACCAGGGGGCCTATTCTCGAAACGTTTGTACGATCGTAAGACAATCTTAACGATTCTTATAGTATGTCTACGAACTGTTTTTAGGCTAAGAAGTTCGTAAGTACGTTTCGAGAACAGGCCCTCATATATCTGATTTGTAGCAATATTACAGGGGAATATTCAACCAACTAATGTTCCTTCACGACTGTATTTTTGATGGACAAAACCAGATGCATTGTATAGATGTCATACAGATATGGCCCCAGCGATGGCATAAGACTAAACTGTATTCGAAAGCCTCTAAAATTCTTGTAATGTCTATATCCGCAGGGAAATCAAGCTACAAAGGACGGAAGGATATAAGTAGCGTCAGAATACTCGCTTTCTATTTGGCAGAGAAACTCGGAATGTTCGACAAGCGAGCATGTCTAGTAACCCTTTCATCGTTTGACGAATGTCTGGTATTTTATCAATAATATGCTAATCATGTTTGACAATCAGGAAAAATAATTTAGAGGTTCGTAGCCTATTGATTTACTGTTGGCTTGCTCATGTGATACCAATAATACTAACTACTACTACTACTACTACTACTTACTACTACTACTACTACTACTACTACTACTACTACTACTAGCTCACTGGTAGAACATTTAGACTTCGGAGCCAAAGGTACCGAATTCAAATCCCACCAATGTTCGCGAATGTTACAATTCTGATGCGATATTAATAGGATACTCTACCGTTAGAGTGGCAATGTAGATATCATCATTGTTATGTTAGTGTTAGTACCAGCAGGTTTACTGCAACCTTCTGCGCTACGGATGTTGCGGGTTTCATCCTGCCCTAAGCTGCAACTGAATATCTGTCCGTATGCCTAATTCTCGTATATATATATATATATATATGCTGCTGCGTTATCCGTGTGGAACAGCATAATAAATTAATAATACAACTCATTAAACGATTTATTGACGGGATCTACGAGTACATTCTACTTAGCTGTTGCTAGCTTCTAGTTAGACATGTATGATGAGGAATGCAGGAAATGAATTATATGATATGTCACTCACTTCGTGGATATATGCTGTCATTCCTGTTGATAAATTAACATGATCAATCTCATTGGAAACAGAACTGAAATCAACAGGAAGCAAGTCTATCTCCAATGTCATACGTGTAGAACTAACAGCCTTGGTAGTGTGCATATTAAACAATGCAAACAAGTAATGACATTACACCATGGAGGGGTAATGCAATATTTATCCAAAAATGACGTTTGATAAACAAGCATATATGTATATGATATACAGGCACTATACGGATTGTATATGTATTGATATTGTTTTCTTTGAACTATCAAGTCCACCCTTTGAAGAATAAATTAAAAAACATGTGTAATTTAAAGTCGACACATTCTAATGAAGATATCTGCTGTCTTCCAATATTAGACATAAATGCAAATAAGCACCTCGTAATTTCAATTTTATGTCAAGAGTTCTTTAGAGTCGACCAATTCTAATGAAGATATCCGCTGTCTTCCAATATTAGACATAAATAAGCATCTCGTAATTTCAATTTTATGTCAAGAGTTTAAATGTACTCACCATGCAATGCTATACCTAATTCTATCAACACAGCATTAAATAGGCATATGTAGGCTGTGAAAGGTTCAAGTGGTGTGTTAACTACTTAGAATAGCATCATTGATTGATACGACATTGCTTAATTGTTAGGATACGCATCCGGTTTCTTCTGGTTATTGCAAAGCACTGTCATTTAGAAGAATGTAGGTAACGCAATATTGATACTGGTAACCAATATCAACATACATCTAATCAGTATGCATCATCCTAGATTGAGACTGAGTTGGATGTCATTATAAACTGACCTTACCTCAGTTGAATGTCAGCTTTGGATGGTTTTCCCAGGAACAATATAATTGTTAACCATTCGTTTATTCTTGGTCAGAAGGATGTGAATATTTGTCAATATGAGATATATATATATATATATATATATATATATATATATACTTTGTGTGTGTGTGTGTGTGTGAGAGATAGTGAGAGAGAGAGAGAAAGAAAGAAAGAGATATACTCTAATTCCTCACAGTGATAAATCCGACATAAATTGGTAGTAAATAAGTAAGAGACTAGGGGACAAGTAATCTCTCAGTTTACCATCTGTTGCCGAGCTGACTTCAATATTAACCAAATGTCATCACGGAAAGTGTAGGCATATAGTTCGAATTGGGTATCGCTAGTCTACATTAACAGGCCCTGGAATCCTTGCGTCTAAACCGAACTGACTCGAGCCACGAATATCAGACTAGCAATAATTAATATCAGACATTAAAGCATGTGATGAGAATATGGATGTATCCATTGACAGAAACAGAAACCAAATGCACTGTTTCATCAAGAAAAACGCGAGCGTAGAAACGTAAAACGATACGGAGATACCCGAGTAGATGAACAAAGAAGATAGCCGAAGGATAACTGAATGAACATAATTGATTTAATGGTACGCATTAATGCAAGATCTCTCTCTGAGTCGTAGGGAATATTCATGTAGACGTGCACATACACATGTGCGAGTATGCTACACAGTATGTCATTGCACAATATGCCATTGGACATTATCCCATTGAAAGGTATGCATTAATGCAAGCTCTTTCTGAGTCGTAGGGAATATTCATGTAGACGTGCACACACATGTGCGAGTATGCTACACAGTATGTCATTGGACATTATCACATTGAAAAGTATGCCATTGCACGTCCCGGAAGTAAGCTAGTATAGCTGTATGACGGACTATTTTGAGTACATATATACTGTCTGGGAATAGCATCATAATCTTGTAATGACACAGGCCGACAAGTGTCAGGATCGCATACGCATCTGGGCCCGTGACAGGTAACAAGTCTGCTCCCGGAAGCTTAATGCTTGAGTATACCCACTGACCTTATTACGACCCAGATATCACTCCGCCGCCGCAGCAGCCACCGCCTCCTCTCCCTCCCCCCCCCCCCCTTCTAGAAACCCCACACACCCACACACCATCAATCACCCCTCGAGGGACACATGTACCGACATATGATGTACCAAGCACGACACATGACCATCCAATACTAAACAGGACAGGTCAATAATCATGGTGCTCATTCTTTATTGCTATGCATGCCAGCTTGTGAGAAGTATTGCCACATATAGACATCGTATTTTATACATCTGTCGCAACACCGTATATAGAGCTGTTGCGAAAGTAATAAGTGGTGGTACTTACTAATTTGTATTCATATGCAGCCAAGCGTATACTGTTGTATGATGTGTTCCTTAATGATATTCAGAAGAACTTAAAGAACTTTTAGAACCGGAAGTAGAACATAAATCGGCATGAAATGTACGTTAGACCAGAGGTCGTTGTAATAGCTTTTGCCAAGGACATATTATGTCTGTCTTTCGACGGTGCAGTATGAATATTGAACACCATCTCCCCCCAGTGAAGAGTAGAACTCAGAGATTCTATAGACCCGCTTTACTAAAGAGTAAGGGAGTTAGATCACGCGGGATAGGCAAGGTGATAGAATAATTACTAATTTTTAACACTTATTTCGTTGTAGAACATGCATGTTCTTGATGTCTATAAATCAAAGCGTATGAAGCAATTCGGTAGCTATGTCTGGGAAGCATACCATCTTTGAAATTATAAGTACGAAAAGGTCCACCCTAATCGTAATTATCATCCGTATTTTATTAACAGAGTTCATTGCAATAGGTTATAGCAAGAGCATGTTATGTCAGTTTTTTTAAAATTAAACGTTTTTAGGAACTACTGGATTCTCCATATTAACATAAGCATACATACACACATATCTGTTTTACTTTGTATTTCGAAGTATGTTAACCAACTACGAGTATGACTATCGATAACATGACATCCACGTCTCGATTGAGTCATACTTTCTTCTTTACAAAGCAAAAAGATGTCCCATAACAGTTTACATCCGTGTATCTCCACGCAACTAATTGCCACTTTCAACTTCATTTTCTTCTTCTTAAGGAAAGGACATCTGAAACTCATTGCACTTTTGTCTAATCCTTTTGATGTGTCATTTGATGTCAATACAATATACCGTACATGTTGGAACCGATCAATTAACACTTACCGACAACATACTAAAATTAATAAAATAATATAAACATATTAAACAAATAGAAACACATTAATGTGCATACCATGACACTATCATACTAGTATATTATAGTTTATTAAGTCAGTTAATACAGAATCTATATTAATGAGTAGTTAACTAACTAACTAACTGATGTAATATATCAAACGAATGTTTTATCTGTTTGAAGATGTCATCCTAGAATTGATACGATGTACGTACCACGCTTTTCTTTTCACCCAATAAGTGAACGATCTTTTGCATGCATGTTTATCCAATTGCTCACTCCATTATGCCACTTGGATCTGTGTAGTAATTTGCACACGGCACGTAGCTCAGGTTGAACCAACTAGCACGCCCTCTGGTGATCAATAGTCAATGATATATCCGTAATGTGATCCTAGTGAGTAACAACCATGGTAACAACCATTTAACTCTTTCATGAAGCTCTCCTATCCACCAAAAATCCCATAGAGCTCCCGTAGTAATCGCCGAGATAAATACTAGAGCGCAATGGGCTATTGGTGGATTCGAGAGCTTTGTAAATGAGTGCCTTCCATGCAAGTTAAGATGTGAAATCCCACCAAATCAGGATTGAATGCAGAAAATAGCAAATACTTGCGCCACGTTTCTCTCATGATAATGGAATGTGGTTTCAATGACAAATGCCAATATTATATAGAAGCAAGCATTTCGTGTTTTTAAAGGATTAATTCGTACTCAAAACGTTTCGTCTCCCGGTGCCAGTACCGGCAGTAGTAACTAATGACAACGCGTCAATATAAGCACAGTCTAGATGAGCATCTTCTTCATGACATGCTCAGCTCTATCCATCAATTCCTGGCCCCGAGATTACGAAACGTTTCTGAGTACGACTTCATACTCAACTCAGAATTTTGTTCATAAAACGTCATGTGACGTCATAACCTGAGTACGTTTTTGTGCTCAGACTATGACGTCACATGACGTTTTATGAACAGAATTCTGAGGTGAGTATGATAAAGTCCATCTCATCGTGTGTACTTGTCAATTCGTCGTGCAGGTATACACTGGGAAGGGGCCAATGTGTCTAAGAATATTCAGGAAATTCAATAGCCCTACAGGTCCCATTACCTACTAGTCTGTTCTGTCATATTGCATATGCTGTCCCCATTATGTATAACACAGCATAACCATTCACTATCACTAAAACAAGATTTAGACGTTAAAATTGAGTCTTGTCTTTAGATTAATAGTAATATAAGATTAGCATATCGGCCATTTTTTTAAGATGGCCGCCATGGCCACCATGGAAACCAGAGGTCAAATGCAGATGGGGACCTATTGGGTGTTTGTATAGTAAATGTATGCTAAAGTCCATGTTAGTATAACAAAGCGCACGATTCGGTTAGAAATGGACCTTAAAGACATACTATCACAGATATTTATGGTTGTTTTGGACTAGTTCTTAGCTACAATTGCAAAATACATTCACTAGACATACATAAAATCATATGTGCTCTTCTAAATACCTTTCCACGGCTGTTTGGTAGACAAATAACCAAGGTAAACCCCTGATAGACAACCTGAATATGGTCGTATTGATATTTGCTTCATTTTATCGATGCAAGGGGACATGACTTAGTGGTATGACTTAAAAATATAACGTTAAAGGGGAAATAACTCTAATCTAACTCGAATTCATTCTGAGAACTGTGATGCATCAAAATGCATCAAAGACGAGGTAAATAGCGGAACGTTCCCCTATTTCATATAAAATATTAAATTTTTAGTAACTATCGAGTGTTGGGGATACGAATACATCAGTAAATAACAACTTGTGGGTGGGTAAATCAAGCGTAATTAGTATCAGATCGAAATTAGTCTGTCCATTATCCAGATCTATTAACTGTGATATGCATTTAAGCCTCCGGACTAAGTTAAACTGCTTGTACCGCACTAGCTGCCGTTTTCTTGATTATAGAATAGGCATACAACCTTATCGAGAGAATTAAAAGCTATTACTCCTAATGGTGACTGAAATATACATAGCGAACAATAGCTGTATTTTTTTAAAAACCCATTACACATATCAATTTATTCATTGCATTTTCATTACACTAAGGTCAAACTTTCTAAGTATACAGACTAGTAGCAATCGGTTAATTAATTGTTTGTTAGAAGGTGTATTGTGTGCTACAAAGTATCATTCCCAATTGTTCCGATGGGTGGCATAGAGTATGATACAAAAGGACTACGCTATAAATAGTATAAATCGAATAAGTGTATTCATTAAGGGTAACCATACATCTTAAAGCTGTACTATTGTAATACACCAATAGATCAAATGAACGGTTAAAAGCCGTACTTTAATAACGAGCGTTGCATTAAGTCTTCAACTGCAGTATAATATTAATCAATATACAATTATAAGTCAATGTTAATAATAATAATATAAAGTATTCTACCGTTCGTATAGCCTCTAGTTATCTTTCAGAACATGTTCTAAACATAACACAATCACTTAGCCAGGAGTATGTTTTAAATAGACATTATCTAAGTTTGTGTAAAGTTTCACAGATCAATTATCAATGATTCGCTCATGTAAAAAGATGTAATTTCGAGCACAACTTTCTAGTGTGTGTCATTATCTAAGCTCCGTCACATTTTACAGTGAACCAATTCTTTTGGACCACTGGCACCGATTTTCTAGAGACAAAACACTTCTTTCTTCACACTTTCTTTAGCAGTGTGGATGTCGGAAACGTTGGCAAACTGTTCCCACTCAGTTCCACACGTTTCTTAGAGTTTGTTTTCCATTAGGCTGTCAAGTTCGATAACTCTGTCCTGATAAATTATGTATTTGCTCTATTCTTCCATTGCGGAAATAAAAGACATACCTACATTAAGAAATGACTGTCCCTTATAGGAAGAACCGACTGGTTTCTTGTGTAAATGTCGCGAATTACGTATGCATAGTACCAGACGCCTAGCTAGGGGTATTTTAATGTGGAAGCGCCAGTACTGTAAACGCACTATATGCTTAGAGGTATGTTTTAATAAAACGTAACTTTAGATAGGAATTTCTTGTGGAAGCGTCTGCGTATCTGATATATACGGTAATAGGCAGCTACTCGACTGAGTACGTAGAAGAATTCCTCGTCTAAAGGTGATATCAAGCACACAATAAACAGAATATAAGTAGGTACTTGTTTATATATTTGTTAAACTTACTCCTATAACAGGGTATACTTCGTTTATATGGCACTGTAAATGAACATAATATGCGAATAAATAAATAATGAGAGAGTGGGAAATAGAGAGAGATTGAGAGAGAGAGAGAGGGGGGGGGGGGGAGTGAGTGAGTGAATGAGTGAGTGAGACACTGTGTACGTACATTATCCTATCCCAGTGTCTTCCGTAATAGTTTCTTCAGAACAGTTCACATATTATCCACTGGTGGTAAACGCCAATGTTCTGATCAGAAAATAAATTACAATTGCAAAATGGCTACGTCAGTAGACACGTTCGTTTCTAGTGTTACTGTCACACAAGTCATGCTATTTTCAGCTTCACGATTATATTCTTCATTGCTATACGAACTTTTTCTTAAAGTGCCATATAATACGAAATGAAGAAATAACGACTAACTACTTTTTGAAACTCTAACTAAAAGAAGCGAAAGTACTTAGTGTCGGTTGAGAAAATGTCAATTGACATATATTATGAGTCACTTTTGAAAGGTAAACTTTGCCGTAGGCATTTTTGACATTTGAAGAGAAAAGGGCTCTAAATCTTGGAAGTTAGAACTATCTAGCATCCATTAACGATAGTATTATACTATTTAATCCAGGCATATGATCAATTACCAATAATAAAATCTATATATTTGATAAGGTTACTGGTTGTAAAAGGTTGTTACATAGTGTAGCCTGTTACTAATGATTGTAAATGTTTTAATTAAAGTCGATGGAATTACCGTTTTCTTAGCAAATTATTTTTGATTAAGTATTGGAATTACTTTCAATTTCTTGTAAATTAATACCGGTATAAAGATATCGTGAAGTTACACATTGGATTGAATAACAACAGAACATGTGAGAATAATTTAGAAAACTCACAAGATAGCGAATATTCAATCTCCGGTGCTGCAATTAGATATGGAAATCGACAGTGTGTTGATGTTTTTCGATTTTAATTAGGTGTCAATTACACACATTTGTTACACATAAAGTACGACATTTGGAATGAATCGTTTCGGTCCATACAACTGGTACAAGGACCTGTAAATGAACAATGTGTCATTCATTGGAAACTTTAACTTAGATGGTTGTTTAAAGGCATAACATCACAGATATTTATGGTTGTTTTGGACTAGTTCTTAGCTATAACTGCAAAGTACATTCAC
>JAUTBR010158765.1:0-15513 GCA_032361205.1 Pseudorimula midatlantica
ATTAATAATGTAGTCGTCACCTATGGGTGAAAGATTCCCGCTGTGACGTTAAGCAATAATTCATTCATTCATTCATTTGATTAATGCAGTGAGGGATAAGTGAAGTTTTAAGCCAGCTAGATCCCTCCCCCAAGCGAGTAGACTTGCTCCCATCTAGCTAAGTAGTCAAAGTATAACTTGAAGTGGTACCGCTAGGACCAGCATTGGTAGACGGCTGTAGTTATCCCTGTCCTGGCCTTGTTGCAGACATACGTACAGGATCTTTTGGGGAAGAATGCCAAGGAAGTGTCTAACGCTATAATGAAGTGTGGCGGACATTTCTACGTGTGCGGGGACGTGTCCATGGCCGATGACGTCACACGGACCCTGGAGCGCATCCTGTGTGTGGAGGGTGGCATGGCAGCGGACGCCGCCAAAACCTTCGTACTCAAGCTGAGGGTAACCAATAGCATGCTCTGTTACATAAGTGTAGCCAATAGCAAACACTGTTACATCAGTGTAAGCAATATCATACAATATTACACCAGTGTAGCCAATAGCATGCACTACTTCGTGTAACAATAGTTGTAGTTAGCTTCATACAATACAATGCAATACATCAGTGTAGTCCGCATCATATTTCTTCAAGAGTGAATCATTCCTCTGAATATTGTTTATCATTTATCGGAATAATAGCTCCACAGAGGTAATGGTCTTTGTTATTTACATATCCAACGTTAAGTAAGGTTTCTTCTTCTGTCTTATCATTGTACAATAGTCATCCAAATTCGTTACCGTACAGTTCCCATCAGTACCATTATTTGAATAAGCCAAGTAATATGCCAACGATCATTTTCATCTGAAGTCCTATGTGGCTCTTCCTTGATGTATGTTCAACACATTTGCAGGACGCCAACCGACTCCACGAAGACATCTTCGGCGTGAACGTGACGGACAGAAGTAAGAAGGAGGGCACGACGGACCACAGCCAGCGAGTCATGCAGTACATGAACTCTACCGACAGACCAGCCAAGCCAGATTCCGTCAAGGAGGTCGCACAACCCATCAATGACCCTGTAAGTAGTAGTTCTACAACCCTGTCTGAAGGTATGACTGGATCCTTCTGTTTCTTCAATAGCAGCTTAAGCTGGATTAATACTTTTAACGCTGTTAAAAGTATGAATCCAGCTTTACATCGCTAGCTTGGTATTAAGCATACATCTGTTCCTATATACATGGTGATTGAAGAGGCTGTGGTGTCCTGAAGCAGATATAATAAGTATATGAAGAACATAATTACAGTAAGAAGTCCTATTTCTAAGTCGGCATCCAAGACAAGGGTATCCAGTATTATCTCAGCCAATTACATGTATGCTATAATATATACAAGTATGCTATAGAGTTACTAAGAGTTACTAAGTTACTGTCTAGGTATTGGTCCCATTGAGCTTGTACGGATACACTGACATTTGTTCCTCTCCATATCTGCCAAATATACGTACACATAAGTAGACGTCAATACTATAAGGTCAAAGTTAGTAAAAGATATTTCTGATATCATAATATCTGTTATATTTCAGAAAACACTTCCAGGAAATCCAAAAGCGGTTCCGAAACATGTTCCCCAATAAAGAGTTGTACTGGCATGTCGAGCCAGCAATCCCACAACACCAATGGAAAACAACAACGTTCCATATATTATCCCACTCGAAGTCTGTTATTTCCGATCAACTTGTGGAAGTACATAAGACATGTGGAATAAAGAAAATTGGTGTTCTGTTGCATGGCATGAATTAGTAGCTAATTACTATCTCTCTCTACTTATGCGAATTCATGTTACGGTCACGAAATAACCATAGCTGGCTGGCTCTATTACCAATCTCGAACGGGGCGGCATCAGCGAACAAGGAAAAACATGACAATTTGTAATCTCTACATGGTGTTAAGACGTGTCTACACCACAAAGATCCTGTTAAATTATATTGTATTTCAAAAACACAAACAAAATAAATCCGTTCTTTTGGTTGCGTATGATTGTCTCGCGACCGTCGGATGAAATCATGAAACCATCACAAGTGTATAATATGTATGTTGTTTGGTGTTCAGTGATGTAGAGTAGAAGTCAACGTAAGTGAATCATATCCGGTTTAACCTACGGATTCCATTAGAACTCGTATCTATAAGTATAACATTAATACATGTAATACATGTAATACAGCATAAACATAATTGCAATAATAGTAATATTTGCTTATACTAGGAAATAACATGAATGTTATGTTCTTAAAAACTCAGTTATACTTTGGAACATATTCAGGTTTACAACACATACACTATTCATACTAATAATGATCTTCAGTATATCGTATATTCTACTATAAAAATCTATTGTTAGAGTATAATGCGTGGCAAAAATGCAAAATGAGTACATATTAAACTTTGATATAATAAACATGATTTCATAGTAACAAAAGCATATATTTATGTTAACTGTTATTAAGGATGGGTGTGGCAGAATGTAACACTACAGTTGAAGTGCCCAACGTTGTTATGGAAGCCTGATCCTCTAGACTTTTAACAAAATACTTTACATTGCCTGACGTATGAATTCTTTGCATCTCGAGTATACATCTGTCTGATGTGGTGAATCCATAGTTAACGGCAGACTCCAAGTAGCCCACTGAATACGCCTGGCTAAATAAGTATTGCGAGTGGACATGGCTAGGTCTAAATACTAGGAATATTTGTTGAATAATCTTGAAATTTCAAGTACCCCCGATGTACATGTTTATATGTTTGTTATTTGTAATCGATCTTATGACATAATGGTCGGCTTTACATAATGAAAAGCTGTGTTCGTGTATACTTGTAAGATGTGTAATCTTCACTGTAATGCTTTTCCCATTTATTGCATCATTCATTATTTTCTTATGGCCATATCTCGGTACAATCTATATAGGTCCTAGACCTGCCACGAATAGAGTTCCACTCTGCAATCTGGAGAACGCCTGAAGAATGGCCATGTGGGTCTGATTCAGTAGGGAAATATTTAAAGGCATACAGTCACAATTATTTAGCCTAATTGCCTAACTGAATATTTAGAATAATATTATATTATAGGTGTCTAGGTATGCTTCCTTCCAGTTTCTTCCCTTCCTTTCGCTTTTTAATGGATTACTACAGAAGGGAACTCACTTCAGGAAGCCGAGACTGAGACTATAGATAATGTACCGGATATCCTCAATGATCAGTAATCAATTTCCACCCCAGAAGGCCGTCTTGGATTCGAGTCCATCTTCCAGTAGTGCAATGGAATTGTTTATGGTGATACCGTGGCGATCTGGTACACGGAGAGGATGCACTGAATGCACTTACGTGATTGTATGCCTTTAATGTACTGAATTTACATGTTCTTAGTACTGTTTGTATTGTAGTGAACTTATGTATTCATACAACTATTTTTGTTATTAATATATTTTGCATGTATACAATACAATAAACACAGATAGTGACACACAGATTAAAGATTATGTATTTCATAATGAAAGTAGGAACTACGGACAACAACCACATACTGATGTCTCATTTACAAACAGACCAAACTAGTTTCTGTTAGAAAAATACAGATACATAACTTCGTTATTTATTAGAGATGTTATCAACTCACTTGTACTATATTTTTTTAACTCTTAAAACAATCCCGTATTCAGGTTAGTTTAATATGTTTAACTATAATAGAGGTTTAACTTTTATGTTTAACTATGTGTTTACTACATGTTTAACTATATCGGTGTTCTGTACCAATCTTCTTTTACATATTTACAGTGGACGCCACACTTTATTGTTATGGATCGCCTACTACGTATTTCGTACGATGGTGATACAGTATCGCAAGTCGTGGGCTTGCCGTACATACTGTTAACGTTATATTGGCCTTTTTCAAGCATTCTTGTTACTTGGTGAACACTATTTTACATGTATACACTTATTGTTTCACAATGAGATGGTTAATCAATGTTTGTTTATTGATATGTTAATACATCACAGGTTAGTTACAGGCGGATGTCTGGGTATAAATTTAAACCACTAAAGTGGATAATCGTTGAAAACATAGATCTTGGTAAACAATAATACTTGCGCGAGGCGTTCAGATACGTTGGATTATGGACGGAAACTATTTCTCTGAGCTTTCATCTTAATTATACAAATCATTATCTGACTTGATGATAATGTGACCATTCCGATCTGATGGTAGGACTACGTCGGACAATTCGACACATTTTATGGTCGGACTATGTCAGTCAAACAGATCTGGTGATCAGACCATGTCAGACGAACAGATGCGATGATCGTAGATTCAAATCCTTTCTATGCTAGTGAAGTGTCTAACGTATGACCTTCTTTATGTCTAATATTAACAGTATCCACCATGGACATAATTGATAAAATAATTGGTATTAGTGCCTAACCCGACATATAGTATTCTAATTAATCTTTACCTAAAATGTACGTGTATATTTATCACATGATAACCGTACATATGCGTGCAAGTCAAACTGTAATTGTGTTCATTACTGCGCTCTTGTGATTGCCTTTGAAACTATTAATTACAAAATGCCATATCCTCTGAATATTATTCATGTCTAATGTCGCTTAACTATATCTGTTCAATGTCTTTTTGTTTGGATAGAGTTTTAGATTTAATTGATCACATCGTATGACGCGACAGATTATTAGTACAGAAGTAACACAACATTTCAACAGGTGAACACAAAATTCATTTGAAGTGATCTCAGAGCGTCCGATATCTGTCGATATATATACTGTATCTTAGTTGATACGCTTTCATCCATTCCTTTTTCTTTTTCTATGTATATTAATGTTAATTCTGCATATGTATTTTATCATCAACAGTTAATTATTTCTTTCAAAATAAATTTCTTTATGTCTACGTGTTCTGGCTTTATCTTCAACTTGTGTCTGAATGTAGCAATCCCCGATACGATAACGTCACCGTACATCGATGTACCCTATAGAACGTCACCGTACGTCGATGCAGCCTATAGAACGCCACCTTACGTCGATGTACCCTATAGAACGTCACCTTACATCGATGTACCCCATAGAACGTCACCTTACATCGATGTACCCCATAGAACGTCACCTTACGTCAATGTACCCTATAGAACGTCACCTTACCTCGATGTAGCCTATAGAACGTCATCGTACATCGATGTAGCCTATATAACGTCACATTACGTCGATGTAGCCTATAGAACGTCACTTTACGTCGATGTAGCCTATAGAACGTCACATTACGCCGATGTACCCCATAGAACGTCACCTTACGTCAATAGGGACCGTAAGTTAACACGAGATAGCCCGAGATTAATTCCATATCCGGTGACATAAACCGGCCAAACACCTAAATGCGCTATACATTTGACGATATCACATTGTGACCTCACATGAAGACGTCACGATTCAGACGTCATTCATAGCAACCGTCGAACATTTTTTCCTGTCAGCGGAAATGACACCGACGAGACTTACTGTCCCTCACGTCACCGTACGTCGATGTACCCTATAGAACGTCACCTTACGTCGATGTAGCCTATATAACGTCACATTACGTCGATGTACCCTATACCATTGCAGGCATCACACTCGAGATACAGACGACAGAATACAATTCCTGCACGATAAACATTGCGATATTGGATCAGTCGTAAGGTATAGATATACCCATACATAAATACCGACGCTGCTTGTGAGATTGTTCACACAGTTACGAGATTCACATTTGAATTAGCCATGTTTGATGACCACTGGATGGGCAGATCACAAACGTAATAGGTCACTCACATCATCAGCATAAGTCAATCTAATTATTTAAAAACCGGAGTGATAGACATGGCAGAACAGTGTTGTGGAGCTTCAAAGGTATACAGCTGTATTCAAACTAAAACCACTTTCAATGAATTCCACAAATCAAATTTCAATTCGATACAATACAATAGGGCAGGCTTATATTCCAAGGCAGGCCTTTATTATCTCTAGTACGCTCTTCCTCTAATTAAGGCAGGCTTCTATGAAATATGGTATAAATAACAGAACTCTAATTTCACTGTACTTGTTCTGTATTTTAATATTATGAAGCCCTGATGTACTAGTAAGTCATTCACTGATACAATAATGTACAAACATGAATACATTGAACATGTAATTCACTGATAGATACAGTAATATACAAACATGAATACATTGAACATGTAATTCACTGATAGATACAATAATGTACAAACATGAATACACTGAACATGTAGTTCACTGATAGATACAGTAATATACAAACATGAATACATTGAACATATCATTCACTGATACAGTAAAATACAAATGTGGTTACCATGGCTACAATGAACATGTAATTCACCAATACAGTACATACAAACATACATACAAACATGTCATTCACTGATACAGTAATATACAAACATTCATACATATATCAATATATACAGTAATATACAAAAATGAACACACTGAACATGTGAATTCTCCATCACTAGATTCTCACAAGTCATGGTTCACTGTAAATGTCATGTGGTTTGTAACATTATATATTCACACCAAAAAACATTAAATGTATTCATATTCATATCTCCTCAAAATATAATCATGAAAATAGCTGTGGTCTGTAAAATCTCCATAAATAACTAGTAGGATATGAATAATAAAACATTATAAGAAAATTCAAACTGGAATTGATATTAGAACAACATCGCAAGTGTCACTAAATTCACGTTAAAAAGACTTATAATGTTTAAATATTCCTGATTGAGGGTAACTGTCTATGATGGTGAAGAAGGATGGACATGTGCATCCTAAAAACAACCCAAAGTTAACCTCTATAAAATAGAAGCAACCCCAGCCCATTATATACATTGTATCTTAATAATTAATAATGTTGATTCTAAGAACTTTGAAATTATCAGGCTTAAAATATTTTCATTTCTCAAATGACTTTCTCTCCTAAGCACATAGTTGTTTGATTCCCTGGTTTACAGATCTGCCGACCCTAGTATAGTGTTGAAAATGAAAACGATATTTTAATCAAGAATGGAATGAATTAATGCTTTATGTCGCAGCAGGAATATTTCACCCATAAGTGACGACTTAATAAAAAAGATTATGGGAAAAGCTGTATATACCATCATTGAATATGAACAAAGACGGGAGACGTACACCTTGCAAAAGACCTTAGAGGTGGACACAAAGCGGCTAATAATACAATGAGTCTGATTGGTTACTGGAATATATCTGTAACAAAACTGTTAGTAATGACTACTACCATTGACGTTTGCAAATAATTGTGGATTTCAATCTGAACAATTAACGCGTACAGATTTAAATCCACAATTATTTTGAGTTCATAACCATTATTGACAATTAGGAGAAATTTATCGATCGATCAATACTATATGTATATTTTGTCAAAATCGACAACCATTAAACTCGAAATATTATAATTTTATTTGTTTATCACAATATCAAGTTAAATTTATATTATGTGTGACCCTCTGACCACACACAAATCCATAACCCAGGGAATACAATCACAATGGCTGAAGATACGAATATTATTAGCCCATGCTAGATGCATAGCGATAGGAGGATATTTTAACATGAATCCCAGTTGGTGTGTATTGACTAGCTAATAATGCACATAATTTCATTGATTGCTGGTTGTATGAGATTGCAGATACGGATATTGAATACACTATTGTCACTAACCTCACTTGTTACATTCAAGTATCAATTTGGAATTTGTGCCATTCTGTGTAGATGATTGTTCTATAACTTGAGGGAATTCATAACCGGTTTTTATAAAATTTGACTAGAAGGCATAACAACAACAAATAACAGTTTTACAGGAAATAACAGTATATTTTACACATGATAGTAACACGTTCTTAGTTAAAACATCAAGATTCACAACAGAAATTTCACTCCAGACAAATAACAGGGAATTACTCCAAAACATGGCAGTTACTGTCCAAATCTATCTGTACTTATTGACAAGACAGGATAAAATCTGTAACAAAGATTTGATAAATATGATTACGATATGTCAACATACCATGATTAGGATAACAATAACATATGAAATGTTTCATGATTGTGAGGATGAAATCACGTGTGGTATAATCTAAAAGACGATGATTCGAGAAATAGATTGGTGCAGTATTTGACAATTTGTGAATATTCTAGATGTTCACTTCTCCATCCATGTGTTGTTGTCTCAATGTTCTGGTCCCGATCCACACACAATAATCCGCTTACTTGGGTCCACAGTCACATGACTAGTATCCAGCCAATCACAGTCTGGCAGCCGTATCGTCATGAACTCTTTCTCCACGCAGGTCAACGGTCACATCGCAATGCATTTACATACAGAGGCGTCTAGCCAATCACAGCCATGCATTCTAGTCTTATGTCCACAGATGTCCTGTCAAACGTGTCAGACATTCAGTTAGATGCGTCGGACATTCAGTCAGACGTGCCAGACATTCAGTCGATCTGTTCCAGTAGTTTTTCCTTCTGCTTGAAGCTGCCGGCTCTGTTCTTGGTGGGGATGTTGTTGGCGGACGCGTGTCGCACTCTGGCGCCGCTGGCCCCGTTCTTGTCGGCGTCCTTGTCGGTGGGGGAGTGCATGCTGCTCACGCTGAGGCTCGACATGGAGCTGGAGAGGTTCAGATTGGACGAGATCCCCAGCGAGCTCGGGTACGGGTTCAGAATGTCAAGGTCGTCGCCCGGGAGACACGACTCCACCATCATGGCTTTCTCCAGACAGTTGACGAACAGTTCCGCCGTGTCGCTGCTTCCAGACGACTGGAATACGAGGAGGGAGATTTTAAAACTACTTCCTGTAGGAATACATTAAGTAATACAGTAGACTTCGCATATAATGTACTCATTGGGACCGGCTATTTGTGTCCGTTATATGCGAGTGTCTGGTTTATGCGAGGCCGTTATATGCGAGGTCTACTATATATTAAAATGATGTAACATGAGAAGATGGTCTAGACAACTCACCTTGGTAAAAGTTCCAGCAAAGCGCCACAAACCACCAAAACCAATACCTGAAAAGTAAAGATGGCTGACTTAATATCAATGTGTGAAATATTGTTTTACGTCACAGCGTGAATCTTTTACCCAGTCTCATTAAAATAAGATCCGTAACTAACGCTCAAACAGATATATATGACATCACTCGCTCCGTAACGGGTCTCAGGTAATCCCCATTCAAAGTCTGTCAATTTGAACTCTGACCGCAGCCAATCACAGCCTCGGCTATGGAACCTTCGGAGCGAGGTTTGACTGCCCGTCAAGGCGAGGTCAAAGGGCAATCTGACGCAAAGTATCTGGTGACGACTGTAACACTTACTCTGCAAATACGACAGCTGCTGCTGCGACGCGTCCTCGCACGCGATCATGTTCTGGATAATGCTCTGAACGGCGTTGAGGATGGCCTGGTCGTGGCACAGCGACAGAACGTTGTTTATCTTCGCGTCCAACAGACTGTGACTGTAAGAGAACGTCAGATAAGTACCTCCATTGGATGGTTAACGATTGAACTGGTAGATAGGAGAGCTAGTACAACGATACCCCACTCAGACACAGTATACTGACTCCGAGCTGGCCAGTCCTTGCGTTAGCCCTATAATGCTGAGCGCCAAGCAGGGAAACCACAAGTACCACATTTTAACGTCTTTTGGTATGACGCGACCGGGGATCGAACCACCGACCTTCCGAACTCCGGGCCGACGCTCTAACCATTGCGCCACCAAGCCGCTTCTGGATTCAGTGAATTTTCATCAACAATGTATTGATGTATTTATTGTTAAAAGATATTTCTAAAAGTGGTACTTAATTAATTAAAGTTCAACTTACATGACAGGAAAAACTTTAGGAAACACGACAGAAGCCTCCGCCAAATACTCGTACAAAATTCTGGTTTCGTTCTCGTCTGTGGTGTTCCGGACCAGCGTAGCCTACAACATAAGATCAGATTGAGTAAAAGCTGCATCATGTGCAAAAAGAGATAGTTAAATCATTTACCAGCCGGACCGTGTGACCCACAGGCTGGAGTGGACGTACCAGGACAGTGAGAACCAGGGCCTGGGTCGGGTAGTCCACCAGGATCTCGGGGTCCAGCAGCACGTTGTTCTCGTTGGACACGGAGCTCCGCCCACTGCGAGGCTGCTGTAACGACGACTTGGACGACTCCAGCTTCTTACTGCCGGGCGTGGGCATCGAACTGCTCCGAGTCTTGGACAGCAGCGGAGGTCGCGAGGCCTGGTCGAGGTCAAGGCTGCAGCTCTTCCCCTGCAACAGGTGTTTGAACTTTGTGGAGGTTAAAATGTCACCAGTTTCATCTGATTGGAGGAAAATTGCATTGGCCTATCATAGAAATATATCGTTGGGAAATGTTGTACATTCCACACTCAATGATGTTGTTCCATGCAGTCTACACCATTCCTAGTCAGCTGTCTAACTACTGAATTGTCCACTACATATCTCTAAAGCTGGTAGCCCACAATAAAAATATATCAGCATGGGGGCAGCTGTGATGTGAAATCTGCATGCTAATCTGCTACGTTCAACTGCATCGATAACTGCCCAAATAATGTCTAACATGTCGGATTTTGAAAATAACGACTCTGCGACACTTCAGTAAATTTTGTTGGCGCTCTGGGCATGTAATACGTAAAATACGGTAGATGAGATTATTATTACTATTACAGAGTATTATTACAGCTCACAGATGTCTTCATAGTCTGCAACTGGCTTTACACTAGAGATGTCTTACCACAGCAGTGTCTAGTACACCTATCTACCACAGCACTGTCCACTACTGCAAGAGGTCTATCTACAGGAGGTCCATCTACAGGAGGTCTATCTACAGGGGTGTCCACTACCGCCGCGTCTCCAGCAACACCTACCTGGCTGTGGGTGAGCTGGATGTTCTTGGCGGTGCGGGCGGCGGTCATGGCGTGCTGGTCCAGGAGGTCACAGCTCTTCTGGCGGCGGGCGACGGGCGTGGAGATGGGTGGCGGTGAGGACATCTGGGGCGGGATCACTGCGGGGGCGTTGGCTGGGGGAGCGGAGGGTGACACACCTTGCAGAGAGCTGAGGTCGGTGTTGAGGCTGTCGGAGGAGGGCGACTCGGACATGGTGTAGTTGGTGTTCCGGTGTTTCAGATGGCAGCGACTTCGGACCTCTTCAGAGACCGACACCAGGGCTGAAGGTAGACAACTCACAGGTGACACACTACGCTGACACATGACACTGACACACGACACCACGCCTGACACACAACGCTGACCCTGACATCCACATCTCATAGCAAAGTCTGTACACATAACTTGTGGCTGGAGTCAGTTATTGTTTTATTATATGTCACAGCAGGAATTCTTTCACCCACATGCGACGATCTTGTAGTTGGAACAATAGTGGCAGTGTATCGTTCAACAACAAAAGATGTACATGAAGCAAGCACACTGTGACACAGACACATGAATACTGACCTGCCAGGTAGGCGACCGTCTGAGTGGTCACCTCGAACTTGTCTCGGCCGCTGGGTTTTACTGTGATACTCAGAAGCTGGTGCAGCACACGTATCGTCCTGGAAACCGTCGTGGGATGTGGATGCCGGAATCCTGAATACAGAGCCACACATGTCAACTCTAAGCAGGGAATCCTATACACACATAGGGACTCCTATAGACACATGTAATTGATCATCATGGTTCGCACAGACTTGAACAGTCCTTGAATTTAGGAGTTTGAAATGAAAAGTGCTTATTTTCACTTTCTTTTGAAAAAATGCTTGAAAAGTCCTTGAAAAGTGCAAATGTGCTCGAAAAGTCCTTGAAAAGTGCTATTATGGTTTAGGTCTTAAATTTTCAGATTTGTTTTCTTTAGTATAGAATTCATTGACTATGCTGACATTACTGGAGATTGACATTATACATCAGATTAACATTAGGCTAAGCTTAAACTACTGGAAAACTTTAAATTCTTGCTGACTAGAAACAGCCATTGGTGAAGGTTACAATGCTAAACATGTTAAACTTGACGACATTATCTGCAAACGGGTAAGAAATAGGCCTACTGTCTATTTTCTATTAAAAACATTTTCGAAAAGGCTGGTTAGGGTTTGTATTTATGATCCTTGAAAACATAACGTATGTCCTTGAAATGTCCTTGAAAAGTGCTTGAATTTTATGAGTTCTTGCCTGTATGAACCATGACCGTACACAACTCCAGTATCCTGCAGGCCTATGCTGTGATTATGCTGGAGAATTAGTGTTACCTTTGAGTAAGTGTCCAACCAGCGCAAAGTTGAAGTTGAACTGGAAGCTGAGGCCCATGTAGTGGTCCAGCTGTTTGAAGTGCCACTCAAGCGGCTCCCGAGTCTCCATCATCATCTTCTCCAGCGACTGAAACAACCGGGTCAAGGTCAACAGTAACCCCCAAGGGGCAGTAAACCAGAGGCCTGTTCAGGAGGGCGAGTTTACGCGTGTTCACGCGTGATCCAGCCTGCTGAACGATTTTCATCGGCGAGTTATCGCGCGAGTCACGAACTGAGAGCGTGTGTACTCTGGAGCTACATCGCCTAGAAATCCAAGATGGTTACTGATCTCCAAAATTGCAGTAGATCGCTTAAAGCATGGCATATACCACCCGTATACTAGCTAAGGTTAAGCGAAGGTGATAGTATGCAGATTAATGACACTTTAGGTTATTACTAAAACCTTGATAAATCTGTTCATATTTCCCGCCTTAGATTTTCCGCCAGTCGTTCAGGAGGCTCCACGCGTGAACACGTGTAAACTCGGTCTCGCCTCACACGGACTCGCGCCCTCCTGAACAGGCCTCAGCAGCCCGCTTTGTTACAAACAGGTTTAACAGTTCATTTCCTTCTGCCGCAGACAACTGTAAATGCCCTGTTGTGAATGCTACTGCGATATAGCAGAGGTAAAGTCTCCAGTGAACATACCTCAGTCTCAAACAGTCCCATGTTGTCCAGCGTGTGGAGGTTCTGCTCCAGCAGAGCGAGTCCGGCGGCGTACAGAGAGACCTCGTCCAGCTGCAGCACGGAGATCGCCACCCAGAACAGGAACTTGTGGATGGGAGACTCCTGGGACAACAACACGGGCAGTGAACATCAACAACTCACAGGGGAAACTTTAGTTAGCGAGGCCCATTGCCACTACACTGGGAAGAGAATGAGCCCCTCATTATTTTTATTATTTCGAACACTGTATATGATAGGCACTAGAAGTGATAGCTGGAAGTACTCACAGACTTAAGCATGGGCTGGAGGCGGGTGAGACACATGACCACAGCCTCGATCAGAGTCAGATCCGTGTACGACTCCAACGCCTGAAAAACACGCATTACAACTCTTGGTTACAGGGCTTCAACGTTATCCAATATTCATATGTTCCCCTAGGGGAAGCTAGTTTGTATTAAGTGGCGGAAGTAATAATTAATGAACTAACTGCTCAATGTTTATTGTCATTAAGTGTCTAAATAGAAATGAACTAGTGCTTTACGTCACAGTGGGAATATTTCACTTATATGCAATGAATCTAGAATGGTATCACTTTCTAGAAGTGAATCATAGGAAGAAAAAAGTTACGTATTATTATTTCCATGGTTACATTACCAGACATGGGAAACTCCAAGTGTTTGGAAAATTAAATGGTTTGAAGACCTGCAAAGAGAAAGGAGTATTTGAGCGGCGGCGACGACGCGTACCTCGATGCAGGAGGGCTGAGTGCGACGCAGTCCTAGCTGGTCGGGCAGGGAGTCGGACTTGTCGCCGAAGCTTGGCATCGTGCAGGTGTGGGTGAAGGTCAGGGAGTAGGGAGGACGACCCTGCAGAATGGAGCAAGCAGGTCAAGGTCAGGTCAAAGGCAACAAAAGGTCATGCAATACCAACCAAGTAAATAATACAACGAAATATTTCTCCAAATGTTAATTCTAATATGGAGGCACTGCTGCTTGTAACTATTGCTGCTTGCATTCCATCAGAACTGTACGTACAATACACGACTCACACACTATGTTACAATATGTGCTTACTAATTTTAAAATATATACAATTAATACTGAAAAATATGGACTTGTCACCAAGTTGGCATAACAGCAAAACTCTCATCAAAGGGCAAGACACACTGATGGGAATAGTCTACTAGTTGAAGATTGGTACGCATGTCTTCATAATAAACTCATGCATTGTCACATGTAAATATATTAATAACACTTGCACAAATCTACGACTGGTTGATTGGTGTCCCACCACCTGGTTACCTTGACTACCGTACGTTACCATGGCGACCGTCGGCCGTCCACTCACCTTCATCATGATCTTGAGCAGCTGTTTGACCTCGGAGTCGGTGACAGACTTGCTGATACAGCCGAACACGATGATGGCGCGTGGCTGCAGCGCAGGGTTGTACTGGAATGCAAATCTGGAACAAACACCACAACCTCCATCAGCGTCGATGGCAAAAGCATGGGTGAAATTATAAATTTTGAAAAACCTGAAAAGTGAGTTGGAGGCCCTGGCCCCCAGTGGGTTCAGGACAAAAACGACCCTTCAAGACTATGAAAACACCGGCATACGTGAAGTGAGTCCGTCAAGTGAACACTTTCACCCACGCAAACACACACACGACAGCAATCAGACACACGGGACAGAAGTCCTCCAGACTGGACATTGAATTTACCTCAGGACCAATTCATAAATTAATGTTATTTGTGAATAAGCACAAAGTTTGCGCGGTCTATCTGCGTACCTCTTGGCAAGGTCGGTCCACTGTTGTAGCCACTCACAGGTGGGGATGTCCTTCATACAGGCCTGCTGAGAGAAGCACTGAAACAAAACGTTACAGAAATAATATTGGAAACAACATTCATGACACAAGGTGAATAACTCAATTACATTTTGTTGTTACGTCACATATCCTTTTTTAAATTATTCCTTTCAAAATGACAAAACAAGATGGCTTCTGTATGCGAGACAGTATTACTCGGACCGTATAGGACTGTATGTGGGACTGTATAACTGTGAGTGTGAACCTACCTCCATGATCTCCAGCAGGGCGTCCGAGATGGCCTCCAGGGAACTGAGCGGCATCTTCTCGTTCTCCGGCGGCGACATGGTGAAGGAACGGTCGCCGGGGCGATAGCTGGTTCTGAAGGCGCTGACTGCGGCCGACTTGACTTTGCTGATTCCGAACAACTGGTAGAACTTGGGTAGCGAGAACTCAGCCAGACTCAGCTTGAGGACCTGTAGCGTGCTCTCTGTGGAGAACATACACAAGTCAGTGGTCTGTCTGCGTACAGTAGCATTCAGGCCAGTACAATGCAATATCCTTCGGGGGTCCGTATGCACAAACATAGTTCAACCACAGTTTAGGCTAAACTAGGTTAAAGCGATGAGTTAATACTACT
>JAUTBR010158876.1:0-14549 GCA_032361205.1 Pseudorimula midatlantica
GCCAACTGATATAAGTGGCAGTGCAGATTGAAATAAACTAGGAAAGTTACGGAATATTGTTTTAGTAGGCCTGCAGTCAAAATACATCTTAGTAATATATATCCGGTGTCCTAGACATGCAATGCTTGTCTATTTAAAAATATGTCCAGGAATACTCAAATATGTCTATGATGTAAATCGGAAGTCCAACAATAACGTTAACTAGCAATGCTAAAGTTCACGAAATTATTTGACTCGCGAAATTGTGTAATTAGTGATTGGAGTGTGAGACAGACGTTGTGCCACCCAAGTATTAAGCGTTACAAACAAATATGTATATATGTTAAATGGTCTATTTTAGAAAACCTATTAACGATATAGACTATTTAAAAAAATCACATTACAGCTAGGACCGTTCTTTACATTAGTCCTGTTGAAATCGTCAACGTTCGATAACCCGTTGACGTTTTTATTTTACCTGGAAATGTTTCAGGACGTGGCCTTGTATTGTATGTATTACGCGTTCACGCGTTGAAGGTTTACGACACACTACATTTAATTAGTCCGTTTCACGGATGTCAACGTTAGATAACCCTTTGACGTTTGTTTTACGTGACATTGTTTCAGGACGTGGCCCTGTACTGCATGTACCGGTATACTCGTTCACACGTTGAAGGTCTAGATTACTCTACGACTCTAAACTTCAATTTAATAAATACATAAATAAATTAAACCTACTCTACGTTAGTCCGGTTCACGGACGTCAACGTTCGATAACCCTTTGACGTTTGTTTTACGTGGCATTATTTCAGGACGTGGCGTTGTACTGTATACGCGTGAACATGGTGAAGGTCAACGCCCGGGATAATGCTGGGTATACGGCGCTACACGAATGCTGCGTCAAGGGCAACCTTAAAGTGGCCAGATGTCTAATTGAACACGGTGCCAACCCAAACTGCTGTTCACAGGACGGAATCAGGTGAGAGACGCCATTAGCTCTTGTATCACGCACCTTGTTAAAGGCTTCTTCCGACCAATTTACGAGGTTCGCATTGAACTTTAAAGCAAGTCAATTTATAGGGAAATAGGGTAATTAGGTCTAGTGGCTCCTTCCGTAATAATACAATATAGATAACTTTTAAAAGAATAATCAATCATCCATTCATTCAATCATTCAATCAATCACCATTAATTGACATTAACCCACTGATTCTGGTTAGCTTCATATATCATCATTACTTTTTTGTAGGATTTCCCCGATCACACATTAAATACAAGCAAGGAATAATTATGTATGTCCGTGTTTTTCCTCGGGTAAGCATATGGATCACGTCATGATTCTGAGCTATGTTCATAATCGGTATGACCATGCTCTTAAATCAATTTATGCTTTCAGTGTTCATGTCTTCCCGATAAATTGCAAAGTTCCGTGATGTAATCTCTTTTTAAAAATTTATATTTCTAAAAGCATAGCCAACGTCATCAACATAATATGATATATGGCACAGAGAGAGCATTTCCAAAGGCATTAACTCTCTAAAGGTATAGCCTGAATGCACTTCTAATCAAAATGGCCTTCATTAGGCGGTAGACATCTATCACTTCATAAGTTATGGATGAAAGTAGCAGCGTGGCATTTACGATGCGCAGGATAATGTCCCTGTTAGCTCTTCTTTCCATTACTGTACATGTAGCAACTTAGGGATAAGCAATGCATGGATGCAGAAATCCAAATGAGATTAAATCCATGTACGTTATTTCCATAACCCACGCCGGTGTACTAATGGCTCACTCATCCCAGCCCACGCTCAGGGTTTCCAGTGAAGTCTACACAAACCTCAGAGCTAGATACACATCTCTCAAGGGTCATACACATGCTGTGTTCGTGGAACATCATTTAATACGTTTGAAATACGGCCCAATGTATTGTCATGAATACTGCCTAGCGATTAGCTTCAAGAATCTGTCAACCGGACACATGGGCGAGATTATTCGCATCCACGTGATATATAGGTACATACTCCTGGGGAAATGAAATCTACTACCGGTATGCTGTCAAAGTATCTGCGACCATCATGTTGCGTACGTACCACAGGACGTTCTTGTAACCCAGACCTACGTCATTTCCTGAAATAGTGGCGTACCCACCGATTTACGCCAGGATTATGAAACATTTTTTTCAGTACGAGTTAATGCTCAAGCTCAGATTTTATATGGGGATGTGAACAAACCTTTGAGTTGCAATCTCGGGGCCTGGGGGCCTATTCTCGAAACGTTCTTAATATAAGAAGTTCGTAGGAACGTTTTTAGAATACGCCCCCTTACAATGCGACCTTCTCGGTAAACACATGCCAGAATGCCAAATGGCAACCTGTTTATTTTACGCAGCAAAATCCAATATATATGAGGAAGCATCAGTTGTTATTACTTCCCATATATGGGTAATTATCGGTGGAATTACAAGCCGGTAAAAATAACCATAAACCTAGAAATAAATGCGTAGTAGAAATACCCAACCGGTAAGATTGGCAATATCGAACATCTCTACTATCGAACGTTCTGAGGGAAAACACAATCAATATAGCGGTCTGGCACGATCCTGTTCGATATTTAGGAATTTACATCAGACTTGTGAAGACCAAGTGCTGTGTATGCCAGCTTGCAGTTACGTATGACTCAACCGGAAATAGTTTACGGAGTAGCAGTACGTGTTTACAGCCAACAGTCTTGAAATAGATCAGTGTTATAGCATGCACGTACGGAACATTTCTCAGACATATGTACAAAGCTACACAAATAATGTATGTGCATGCATGTATGCCGCACAGACATAGATGTACATGCATATCATTTATCAACAATAATGCTGCATATGTAGGTCTACATGTATAAATTACCATATATTCCGGTATAGGCAATGAATTACGTATTCAATGGTATAGATAATATGCAGCGACACAATTTTAATATAATGTATATAATCATATTTAATTGAATAATGTACAATACCGTTTCAACCCAGTACTAACGTGCTATTTTTTTGGGGTATACAACCTATTTCGACAGATGGCTTCGCCTGTCACGTACATCGGATTACACACACATGTTGGTCCTACATCTACAAACCTTTAACATACAGATGACAAACATTAATTGTAAAACGCCTACAGTAGTGCACCGAGGCCCTCCAAACTGATACGCCAGTGCCATTGACAAACCAGGTCCTGTTGAAATTAACGTACAGTTGTTGCCCTAAAGCATGCCTAAAGCATTGAAGACATAAACGATTGTATGGCTTACTATGCGCGGGTGTATTTATTAGGAAGTGGTGATGATGTGTACATGAAAGAGCTTGTCATGTGCACCATGCATTCGTGCTTCCCGCCGCCCACTATATATATATGTAATAAATAGTCCTCAGGAAAATATCCATGAACGCGTTGGAGATTGAATATCACAACAGACGATGAAAACTTGGCGTTCAGAAGCGAACACGACTGTTTATCCACGTGTGACCTGCCGTGACGGCCGCTATCGGATATCTCTCCGTGCTGAGGGCGAGCTGAAAAGAATGTACTGTTATCGCTATGGCCTGTTCCAGAATTCTACCATTGCCTCCTATGAATTCGTTGAAATGCGCATTCCAGTCACGTATATATACGCATCTTAAGTTGTTACTCCACATGCCAACATGTGCCAAAATGTACTATTGACATTTACCTGTTCGGTTTGCTTAGATATTCTTATTTTTAACTTGGTCTACACTCCGATGAGCCATATGCTAGCATGATTCCAGATAGAACCTTGTTTAATAATGTTTAACCTTTGAATACTTGAAGCCAGAAGTGGTTCCTGTACATAAACCGTACAGATGTATAGATTCAAGTAGACCCTGCTTGTAAATGCAATCCAACACTACGCATGCGTTGCACATTCCCCCCTGGTGAGCTATACGTTTCCTGTTGCGCAATTTCATGAACAGATCTGTGCTAATGCTCCGGGGAAGTTTAATCATAGCCAGACTACTTTAGACCGTCCACAGAGCGTGCCAACTCCAGTTAAATTAGCACACTGACCCGATTTCTTCTCGCGACCTAGTCCCCGCCACCAGCTAGGAGATAGGGCGAGAACGCTGGCAAATTTCTACGATCATAAATCAACTTTACGCCGCCCCGAACAATGCAAATTGATCTGATCACGTGACCTAAATTGACAGCCGACCTCCAGTCGACCCCATCCGGGTTGTTTATGGTTGACACCGAAAACAACAACAACTGTGACCAGATGTTTGGATTCCTACGGAATTTTTAGACAATGAACACAACCTCATACTATTAAACATTAGGTTAATAACTAAACACTGGATAGTTATTCATTACTACTTTCGATAGCATGTCAGCTTAGATGTTGCCACTGTTGAGATGTAATTAATTAACAAACACACGCATTGTCTTGTACCTCATAATACACTACATAGTGTAATTTAGTAAATTAAGAATGTTGAGATACCATAGGTTATTTTCAGACAAGAGGTGAACTTTGGAACTGCTGGAAGATAAAATAATATTTACAAGGGTTTCCCACTAGCTATTCGATTTGATTGTAAACGTAGTATAATATGCTATATTCTATAAAACTGATCACACTGACACTGATAAGATGTATTTACGTATCATATTGACATTTCGTGGGTCAGTGTATGGCATCCTGTTGTATATCTTGCCATATGCAAATATCTAGGTCCATTAACTTGTGTGATGATTAAGAATGATAGCCAACATTAAACTTGCACGCACAGAGTTAAACCGGATATCATCCTGCAGTAGGCCTACGTTAACTGGGACACTGCTTCGCATATGCATGACTAATATTTAGTATTTTTAATTTCAGACCGATCCACGATGCTGTAGAGAACGACCATGTAGAAATCGTGCGTCTTCTTCTCTCATACGGCGCCGATCCCGGCATTGCCACGTATGGCGGGAAAACTCCCATAACCATTTCTCACTCGGCTGCCATGACAACACTACTCAAAGGTGTGTGACCTTCCTAAAAAAATACTAGCAGTATGATCTCTTGCGAAAGCATGTCGCGCCCCCCCACTCTCCCCACCCCCGACACACACGTGACCTCGTATGACGTCAGAGGCCGTTTTACCAGTAGGTAGCGTTATCACCACGGATATAGCCGTCCTATTTACGGTAGACTCGCACCGACTTGCACTGTTTTAGAGATACGTGATAGACAGACCGCCTGAAGCATACCATACTGTGTGGCATATACCTAAAGTATTGCTTTGTAATCTAATTACATCGCTGTAGTGTCTGTTAATTAGTGCAGTGATGTATGAGATGACCTAACTTTCAAGACATTAGTTTTTTTCAGGGTACATAACATTAATGCAGTTAAGAAAGATAGTCTATTTGTCTAGTTTTGTTAGAAAGTGCATTAATATTTTATGAATACAACTTGAATAAAACTGATGAAATTTGAAGAACTGGGGTCCTATTCTCGAAACGTTCTTACGATCGTAATACAATCTTAGTAATTATTATGGTATGTCTACGAATGAATTGTTCTTAGGCTAAGCAGTTCGTAGGAACGTCTCGAGAATAGGTCCTGTGTATTCAAAACAATGCTTATACATTCCGACGTTATTAAATTCAGGAGAAACCTATCTTTCACTGGACATTCATTTTACGGTTTTTATATACATATTCTTAGTAATTACACTTCGTCAATCTTTTTAAAGTAACAATCCTACTTCCGCTTATTGTCGTCAATGTAATGACATTAAAAAAACTATGCTATTTACGTTCTGTTCAAGTACATATACATAGGTATCTCGGGGGATATTCGGACACGAATATGTTGTTCAGATTCGGGCGATATATATAGGTCATTTCCGACTCTGAGAATAGCATTTACAAGACCCTGACCATCGTCAGCTGATTTTAACGATCATGCCATACACCTGTAGGCTACTGGACTCGCTAATAAGGTAGCAGGTTCGGGAGGAAATAGACCTAATGCCAATGCTGACAAAATCAATATTCGATTGGAAGCAATGGCGTCTTCCTTGGTAATGAAGAACACGAAGACGAAGAAAGCCGTCCATTACTTCTCAAACATTAATAGTCTATTTGATAGACGGAGCGAAGTATCTAATTGAATTTGGACATCCTGCGCCAATAACCTTAATTATGCAGCTGCAAGGAGGATGTTTCAAAAGTGGTAATGGTGCTAATGAAAACACGACTGGCCGGAACTAGAAAGTTTTCAAAGGTTAAGCACAACGTCAAAGAAAGTGCACATGGTATGTAGTGGTATAAATGCAAGTCTGAAGTGAAGCACATTACTAAAAGCTCGCAGGTGCGTGCGGCCTATACTTCTTATAGTTTTAGATTAAATCATGTGGGTATTTCATCATTAATTCCGGTTTCGTACGCGTAATTATTGTGTATAGACGGTGAGGTAACGTAATCACGGTGTATTAGCTAATGTGTTCGAGCTATGTAATCTTGACCGGGGTTATTATATTATACATTCATGTTATACACCGTCCCCACATTAGGCCCTATATTACATATTCCACGTCATATCGTAATACAAGACTAAGCTGTTCGCTTCCATGCTTGTTACCTCCACTATATTGAGGCTCAACATTGTTATTTACCTAATACTATTACTGTACTACAGTTTATTCTGTTGCGACCTGTTTATAATAAGTTGGTCAATAATAATACCATATTACATACGAGTGTGGCGGAACCAGCAGCTTCATGCTACTAAAGCAGCACATTATTGTGTTTTACTAAATTATTTTTGAAAATAAAATAAAAATAATGATATGAAAAAAAATAATAGCATTCTTGAAGTTCCTGTGCACCGCTAGAATTTCACACGTAAGAAGAACGAGTCTTGTAGAATAAGTCCCAGATAAAAAATGGTAAGCATGCATGTATTAATACTAAGATAATAGGAAATACATTATTTAAAACAGAACTGGCGGTTCCTAAATTATTGAAAACAAACACAAAACAGGAAGGGCGGTTCTCACACGCTATGTGAATATAGATAATTACAATAAGTAGATCAGTATTGTCATACAGCAGCTGTGTGTCTCTTGTTAAAGCAAAATGTAATGTTGGATATAAATTGCATCCACAATGCTAATTCACAAGGGCTTTCATGTTGTCCATAATATCTCCATTAATATGCCACTATCGTATGATCCAGATGCGCTGAGCACGGAATATCGATAAATACTGCGTTTCTTTACTGGAAAATTAAACTTAGTTTTTGTTTTTCTATCTTTCAGGTTATTTCAGTGATTTGAATGGATGCGAAGATGACATTGAAGAAGCACAATGGGAGTTTAACGGCACATCTCTATGTAATGGTAAGTCTATGTATATGTAATAATAAGTCTATGTAATAATAAGTCTATGTATATGTAATAATAAGTCTATGTAATAATAAGTCTATGTAATTCTATGTAATGGTACGTTTAAGTCATACCGGGTAATGCGGCTACGTAATATATATAAGTATATGTAATAATGAGTATATCTAATTGTAAGTCTGTGTAATAGTAAGTCTATGTAGTGGTAAATATATGTAATGGTAAGTCAATGTAATGGTAAATATATGTAATGGTAAGTATATGCAATGGTAGATCTATATGTAATGGTACATCTATATTTTAAGTATATATACAAATGTGATTCTATGCAATAATATATTGTACGTCAAGAGTAATCCTATATAATGGTATGTAATGAGTACTACGGCATATCTATTTCCTGCCGTCGAGACATTAACGATGTCTGCATCTGGAACAAATAGCATTATGTTATTTTTTGCTAGTGTTACTATTCGGTATTAAACAGATAGGATGCTACGATAACACGCCAGAATTAGATGTTATGGTTATCGCATTGACTTACTTTCTCCTGAAACTGTTTGGCTGGCAGACAAGGAAGTGTGTGGCATCTGGTAAACAACGCAAAACCGCCGTTGGCTGAGGCAGAATCTACTCAGCAAATCCAACATTACTTATTTTTAGCAGTATACTACCAAAGCGGCTTTTAACAATTACTACACACACGTATCATGTTTATTGTATTATGTGTGGGCGCATATGTGTTTACGTAAAGTGAAAAACAAGCGAAAGTAATATTTAATTATATATTAGCTATATGCGTAAAGGAACCCATACGCCCCCATTCCATTACAAATAGCATTAAACGCAATTAGATAAATATAAACTAATCACAACTATGTTAAAGAAAAACATAAATACACATACGTTAATAGCATATGGAAAGACTTCCTTCTTAACTACTGTCTATGAAATAAAAGTAAGCCCGAAGACACTAGACCTATATCTGAATGATTTAGGTGTCTATTCAGATTGATTATTTAGGTACTATTCGTGTACGTGCTTGTTTCGCTGTATGCCTGATTGATAACGTATATTTTGAGAACGACAGATCAGTCCGAAGGCAAAGCCATTGATTGAATTGCGCAATGTACTGTTATATTAGGCAATAACCACACATGCGTACTGGAAATATCAATATATCTGTAATCGATGAAGATACTATTAACCTTATAATTGCCATTTATAGTAATACGTTTAATCCGGCAGTGAAACAGTTAAAATAAGTATCTGTACACATATTTTTTTAATGACTTCTAATAGCAAATATGCTATCTCGGCAGTATTCGTGTGTTTCAGTAAGAACTATCTATGTCGCATTGACATGCTATGGTACCACACGTACGTGGTAAGCATGACACGTGACCTGCCTGCCAGAAATGCCCAAGCGCACGTCTGCTTACCACGATCTAATCTAAATGCTAATAGTTTCATAAACTTCGCCAAACGTGACATGCATCTAACAGCAATCTCGAAAGCGCTATGGCTAGACTTTGTTGGCATGTTCTTGCGTCTCTGTATATGCGATGATGCGCCCGTTCAGAATATTACCTCATTTCTGTTGGTGTGTATCTGCAGTTAGGGCTTAGTGATGCATTGGTTGCCAGAACGGCGCCATGTTAACTCTGCGCAATATGCCATTGATTGATGGGCTGGCGTCTCCGGTTGTATGAAGCGGACACGGATTCGGATCCATCCCAGAGGTTGATCGTGTTTCCGGGCGAATTGTTCGAAGACGTCAATCTCTGTCAAATGCTTGATGCAATGAGCTTCAATTATTGTTGCCCCAATTCGTCCAAGAAACCAGTTAGCCGCTGTATGGATCTTTGTCAATGTCGTACTTCTGCTGTCTTTTTTGTTTAAGGTCTCCAATATGACCATAATAAATAATGGTGTCATTTCACCGTTAATGAGGTTGTGTTTTCTGTCAAGTAGCATTCACCTTTAAAACCTATTTCATGATTTGACACCTTTGAACACTGAATCAATTACATATATACTAGTTTGTGTCAAGGCCTGTGTCTCACAGAACTGTATTGGATACATTCTCCATGAACACGTATACCCTCTATATACTGGATGCAACAGGATATGTCCAAATAAGCTGTGTATGTGTCTAATGCAGCTGGGAGTGGGTTAATGCATGTCTATATTTCTGGTAAAGGCTCCTAATATCAGTGGCTCCTTTCCTACAATAGCAATGCAATATGATTGACATACAAACGATTATCTTTCCCCCTGTGAGGTCGTGGCTGTCTACTATTTACATGAGGCTATACTCTAGGGTGCGTTCCACTTCGTAAATAACCCACAACATTGTCATAGATCGATCTTAGCAGTGAAGAGCTTCCTTGTATGGTTGAATATCGTGTTATTTAGCATTCTTTGCTGGTTGGAGATCGTGTTGTTTTAATTAGTACATATCGGTGGTTTTCTGTTAGGCTATTAGTATACTTCATTGCTGTTGTATGTCCACAAGACGTGTGTTAGATCGAGACAATGCTATACTGTACAATCATGACCCCGCTAAATTATTCAACAATGGGAGAAATAATACCATAAGTATATTGAAATACATATGAACACGACGTATTTAGCCCGGCTCCATTCCACTCTCCTCCTACCCGTAAGCCTATACATTCTCTCTTTCTCCCTCACACACACACACGCACACAATCACACGCGTGCTCTCGCGCTCGAACACACAAACGCATGGATGCACACAAGTACACACCCAACCCATATACAAGTTGAATACATAGTTTCACTGTTTCTATTGCTACAGAAAAAGTCCAGCCAAATCTATAGTATATGTCCCATCTTACGATTAATTGTAAGTACTTGCCAAAGCTTTCTTAGAGATAGGATAGCTGTGTGAGTCGAGGCCCAGGCTAAATACATACCGGTACATGCATATATGTATAGATTCAACCAAGTAAACTAGACATGATCCGCTCGGTGCAGGACAGGTGCAGTCTACATGGTGTACATCTATTATCTATTGTCAGCAGGGAACAGGAGCACGTGCCCGATAGCAGATACACGCCTGAAATAAGATCTAGCCAGTGCTGATAGCAGATAAACGCCTAAAATCAGATCTAGCGAGTGCTGACGCAACATATTATGAACCTTCTCATCACGGAATACGTGCATACTCATCATTCTTCGGCAGCTGCGTAAGATTCCAAGATGCCGTAAGGAAATGATATATGTTTACTTAACCCTTTATCTGCCGGATTAGACTGCTTTTTATGGTATATCCGGTTGCATTGACCATGCGTAGGGTTGGGCAACATTGTTAAAAGTCACATGGCTTCCATTAGTATATAGACGATTAAATGTATCCTTAATGTGTGCGTTTACTAATGACGGTATTTATTTCCTTCTGTTCTTTAGATACTCCTGAGGTCAAAGGTTTTGACCTGTTTGCAGACTTACCATCTGACCCGGAAGACGAGTCGGATGACCTATTTGAAGTAGAGATGGTGTCTGCAATCCGAACGTACGACCTCCATCTTGAATCTTCTGACAGGTTAGTTGTCTGCATTGCACTGGACCAAGTTAATCAACCTATATCGTGTGGATCACCACTAAAGCAATAGACAACCGGCGTCATTGCTACAGTCGTCGCAGTAATAATAGTGGCTAATTGCAGATCTTGACAGTATCGGCTCTGCAATTACCGGCGAATATATATGAATTGTTCGAGATTATACTATAGAGTTGAGTGCGATCTTCCTATTCTAAAGGGGCTGAAATGGAGACTGTTCATGGTCATAGGAAGGATAGTTGGCCAGTCAATTATTTTAGTCAATTATTCTAGTTATGTGGACGATCTGGACGATCAATGACATCTTATGATAGGTGTATCATCCGCGAGTTAATAGAAACATATACAACATGAATGGTCTCGACTATCTGCCATCTGGAATCGTATCCTATATGTGTACATTAAGAAATTATGAATCATCACTAGAGGACTGATACCAGTCATTACCGAGAATTGTCAGTTTGTTTATTGTTTATTACATTTATATTCATATAATATGCGCCGCTGGAATTATCTATACTTGTTCTCCAGTAATGTAGACTTGCTTATCTACGCTAGGGTGATACTTCTAATAGGAGTATTTGGGTGAGAACAAGGTGTGACACAGACTATGATTCCTGTTATCCATGCTGATCCTCGCTAACGTTGTCTTCTCCTTCCAGACTGGACAGATACGTATATGTGCGTGACGTGATGGCGGACTTCCATCTCAGCAGAGAAGACCTGAAGAAGATGTGCGGTAATAAGATCCAACTGCACAAAATATCCGCCAAAGAATTGTGCACGTCCACTGAGAAGAACGTCCTGACTTTTTGTCAACAGACCTCGTCTCCAGTCGAACTCATCAATTTTGAAAACTATAAAAAGTTGGAGCCGAAGATGGTCGAACATTTGAAAAAGGATCGCGAACAAGAGAAGATCGAGAAACATGAAAAGAAAGAGAAATCTAAAAACAGACCATCAACGCCGTCGAAGAAGCCGAAGAAGCAGCAGAAACTAGGTGTGGAATTTTCCGATAACGAAAGTGACGCCACAATAGAATTCGGAAGTTTGTACAACAGTGACGAGGACAGTGTTGAGTTCACGGATAATGTGTATTCATTTACAGAGAGCGATCAAACTACTAGCAAAAGTACCGAAAAGAGAAAGTCAAAATCCAAGTCCAAACACGAACTGGCTGTGCATTTGAAGAAGGACATGTTTGGCCCTACCTCAAGAAAGCCCCCTACTGATAATAACAGAACGGACAATACTACCAAGTCTGAAGGGCATCATGCATATTACTCCAATCCGAGTCAGTCTTCGAAGTCCGAGTCGTCCAACCCGGTCTTCAAGAATAAGCAATCCAGTATATCGAAGTCAAAGAGTATTCCAATTCCTGTGAGTAATAAGAGCTGTAACCCCTCAAAGACCCGAATTCGTGATGCGTCATTTGACGCGAGTAAGGCATCGTCTATGAAGGCACAGAGCGAGCACGTATACTCCTTTGACGATCAGGACAGCGTCGGGTCAGCTGACGATGACCCGGAAGTTACTTTCCCACGGATAGATCGTTTATATCCAGAGAGAACTGAGAAGCCGAATCTGCGGAAAGAACGAACCGTGGACTGTAAAAAGGGACTCGAAAAATCTTTCAGAACAATAATGGGAAATTCGAAAGAGGACCATATCCGTTTTAAGATCGGAGCCGTGTCGCAAGAATCCCTCGAAACCCCAGGTGCTTCTCAAAGCGGAAGTGACGTACCGGAAACGGCATCAACATCACATAGCCATATAAAATCTTGAATCGAAGGCAATGGAATGATTGCGCATTAAGAACACCCAAGAAGTGCGTGGTTGGAAATAATTACATTTCCTGACTAGTTGTTTCATTCCCTGTGTAAAATCAATAAGTTCTAGGTTGCTATGGATATCGTTGGTCGTGTCCAATTCCCAGACGGATGTCTGAGTGAAATCACGTTAATTTGAACACCGGAGTTCACTGATGATGATATAATCGACGTCCTAAGCATTGATATTGTTTGGGGTTGACACGTGATTGACTACGATGTGTGATTATTGTCCGGCTTGTGAATTGCTGCAAAGTGGCCAATGTGTCAGTGTTCAGCTGAATCAGCGGTGATCTCAACGTAGTATTACTTTAGTCTTGTTTGAGCCGTCTTAACTGTTACAGTACCAATATCTCCCCTTGTGTGTGTTCTCAGTGATGTTGTAGTGGAACTCTCCAACGTGTTATTGATGCTGTAACTCAGAGCCAGAATGTTGACAACGATGTGTTACTTTGTTCGATGAGCTCTGACGTACTATACATATGTTTTCGCTGATTGTTGATATTTTCTGTATGTGAAGTAGAACGAGCTAGGAAGATGTTCTGCTATTGTTTGCAATCACCGAATTGCTGTGACGTTTGGCAGAACTGTTGTCTTCATCAAGCATCATATTATATTAGAGAAAGAAAATGATTGACGTTGAAGTCGAAATGTTTACATATTGTTGAATTTGTTATTAAATGGCATAATTTTAAGTGACATGCTTCGTTAACGTTGTTTACACTGTCGGTTGTTTGGTACAGTTATGCAGATGAAGGTTTTGGGCGGAGCAATGAGAAGTCGCGGTCGTATGTTTATATGCTTAACGTCAGTTTGTTATGTACTTGATGGGGTTTCATCGTCATGGTTCAAAAGTGCTCAATTATTCTGCAATATGTACACACAATTTTCCTGTCGGGCAAAATTCTGGGTTTATTTGAAAAACACTAAGCTTCTTTTTATATTATTGAGCATACATCAATTCAAAAGGGCTCGAATTGAAATATTATCCCAGGTTCTGAATCTCCGTGACGGGGAACAGATGATTCAAGGTATGAATACCTACTATACGGCCATTGCTAATCTGTACCACCCGCGTCCCAGATGGATGTTCCTAACATGCAAATACGGTGGACAAATGATCAAAATTCACTAAAAGAAATAACTAACACGACGTAATTATTCAACTTCATCATCAATCTAAGAGCCATTTTGAATTGAGGCGTGTGAATCTTGTTCAACATATTGCAATAGATCTTTCATTGTTGCTCTTGTAAAACAAGCAAGAAAACACACCGGTTGCATATTGCAGTTGAAAGTTGTGCAATGACTTCTGAGAGTGACTCGCCAGGTTGTAATGTTGAAATCAAACGCATTCTTACATTAGGCTAAACTTCAACCTATCTGCGTGCATTGCTGTGTAGCGCCGTCCATTTGGTTCATGGAATGTGTGTTAGAGTACTTTGAATGGACACGCTGTTGACGTGTATGTACCTGGGCATGTGGCACATTGTTGAGTATGGCAGTGAAATAAATTGATTTGTTCTTATTAATGTCTCATTGTTGTTATGTAATAATCAATATTATTAGAGAATGGGTAGCAAATGATACTGGGAACAGTCGGAAGTTAGATTAATATAAAGGTTTACGATAATGCTGCACTACCCATTCATTCACACGTTTCATTGGAACAGTTTTCTTTCGGTTGGTGTAAATATTCCCCACATTAGGTTAACACATTCTCCTACAGTAGAAGTGAATGTTCTAC
>JAUTBR010159432.1:0-16874 GCA_032361205.1 Pseudorimula midatlantica
CCCCCCCCCCCCCCCCCCCGCCCCCGCCCCCCCGCCCCCCCCCCCCCCACCCCCCACCTTACCACTCAAGCTAATGTTGTGCAATGGTATGTGCTACTGTGTATGTTTCTGTGCATTTAACCTTATTCTCACTAAATACTGAGTATTCTTCATGGCACTAATTACAGTGCATTAGGCACCTGGTTTATATCAGACAGATTTAGAAATTCATTGTGAGCATTGTTGTTTAGTTTCGTTGTTATTCTTAGCTTTTTAACGGATTCTTCATATCTATGTGATAAATGCCATCAATATTATATTGGTGTCTAATATTTGTGTTGGTAATAAAAGGTTTATCGGAGCTATTTGGTGAGAATTTATCCTAAAGATTCAGTGAGAAATGGAAGGGAAATGATCACCTATGGGTGAAAGATTCCTGCTGTGACATAAAACGATAATTCACTCACTCACTCATAAGCATCTTGTACTGATAGTGTTCTTGGTATGATATTGAAATTAAACTTTGACAGGAATATACATTTCTGGAAATTTACAACCTGTTTGTGTTTGTGTTCCATCTCTCAAAGTAAATAAGTGGATGCCTACAAAGAGACAAATATACCTTCTTTTTATGTATTTTGTAATGAAAACTCCTATGAAAACAGAGCCTACTTGCCAGGTGTCGGACTGTGATAAGGTTGTGTGAGACTAATCCTTCTAGATCCATACAGACCATCACAGCTCACTGTTCACTGGTCTACTGTTCATTGGGTCACTGTTCACTGGCTCACTGATCATTGGCTGACTGTTCATTTGGTTACTGTTCATTGGGTCACTGTTGCTGTTCTGTGGCTCACTGTTCACTGGCTCCACAATTCATTGGCTCACTGGCACTGTTCACTGTTCATTGGGTCACTGTCACTGTTCTCTCTCTCAATGTTCACTGGCTCTCTGAAGTAGACAAAAAGTCAACCATTGGGAAATTTGTGATAAATATGTTTTACATTAAAATTGAGCAAATTAACTGGCATATCCTTTCCTTGTTCTTTGACCTTAATACATGCATCAAATACATCAAAGACAATGGTGACATTCAGTCGATTGGTATTGATTTGTTTTGAGAAATAGATGGTGCTATACCATGTTCTGCAATTAATGTTTCTGAAACAAGTTTTATCAGCTTCATTTAATGAAATTATACTTTTATAATTAGTTTTAAAAGAACTAAATCTGGATAACCCTGATTATGACCGGGACTGTGTACCATACCATATATACATTGTACATTGTAGCATCCATTACATGTCTAATCTATATTTAACTTGACTGACACTGGTTCCTGCCCTGAAATAAAAAATGAGAAATAGTCATGCAATGTTTTGCTTTGAGAACAGAACTATGGTTGTCTGTTTTAGTTTGTTCTTCCTCAGACACATTATGCATTTATTACTATCAGCAAAGTTTGTTAAATTAATCGGGAAGAGTACACACCCAGATATAATGTTCAAGTTTGGCAAGCTCACTGCAATATATAATTAGATTTGTATGGGGTGGGGAGAGAGCTGCTGGAATATCGTGTTTACTGTTATAGTAGGATATCGCTGTTGTCGAGATTCTCCTGCCATAAACTGACAAGCCACATGTCAGTGAAATAATCTTGAAAAGCAGCTCTAAACAACAAATTAATTATTTTTTTATTCATATAATTAGATCTAGATTAAGAATGATACATATGTTCATGGGGATTATTTTTAGCCTACCATATTAACATTGAAATACAGTACATTCGCTAGTTTCACTACAGATGTAGATCTTGATTCTAGACTACATTGACAAATGACCAGGGCAAGCAATGTGTTTTCACTTTGCAAAGTAAAATCTTCTTGTACATGCAGACATAGACATCAGTCAACTGAAAAGCACATTTTCAAACTAGTGGTTCAGGTTTGATAACAATATTTATAGAAAGATAGGTCAATCTTGTTTTTTAAAAGTTCTACAATCATCTTAAGTCTTAGCAAGCTTGAATGTTTTCATTTCATTACACAGAGAGCATTGCCCTGTTTAACTGCTGTTGCGGTGCACATCGGTCTGCATTAGGCCGCCTGACAGACAATATTTATCTACTAATGGTCGTAGTTGTGCAGGCCTGGCCCTGCTGCCACTGCCAGAGCTAACCCTCAAATCCATCATTGTCGAAGCTTTGCTGGAACTTGTCTCAAAGACAAAATTCCTTAAGAGTTTTCCTTCAGATGTGAACATGTTGATAAATATCCATTTCCGAGGCCCATTATGTGAAGGTTGATTAAAAACATCCTCTGTGTGATCAAGATATCTTTCAAAGATGACAGGCTGATTTTTCTTGGAGTTTATGTTATTTTCACCTCAATTTGTAATTCTTTTTCTGTCTGCATTTTATCCAAAAAAATAGCCACCTGGTTTGAAACTTCAAGTGTAGGGTTGCAAGTGCTGAAATTGAGGGAGTACGGTTTGCATTGACATTGTTGTATGCTATAATTTGGCAGCTACCTGATACTTACCAACAGTAAACTGGATAGATTGAAAATGTAGATTTGTACAAGGTTTGTAAAATAATGTAAAACAGAATAGTCTTAAGTTGACATGTTCATTGACCACCATCAGATGCTTCAAGGTTCTTAGAACTAAGTATTTATCAGAGAAAGTTACTCCCATTGCTTGACATAATATAGAGATCTCAAATCTAGTGTCTGACTTGTCATTCTACCAGGAAATATGTGACCTTGTATCACTTGGCTTTTGCAGGATATGTTGTAGTCTATTTGCCTAATTCAGGGCTACGCCCTTTGCATTATGCCTATCCATGGGAATTTGTACTATTTATTCCAGCATGGTGTCACTGTATTGGGAGGTTCTTATATAAATGCAAATGATAATTGATAAACATCTCTAGTTTCATTTTGTCATTGCAGCTAGTGTTGAACTCTATGGTGAAAGACGTTTTACTGTCACTATACAAAAATGATTTTATGATTTCAGCCACAAATGTTGAACTTGTGACTGTAACCATACCCTGTTATCATCCTTTCAAACTGTGGGGCATCAACTCACAGAGTAAATTAAGAAATTCCTTCCATAAAAGAAACCCCATAGACTGTCTATCCTGTTCACTTGACCTGGCCTCTATAGTGACTGCAGTTAGCTGTGTGGCAGTCATTGCAGCAATGTCTGTAGTCACTGCAGCCAGATTGGTCCCAGTATGTAGTCACTGCAGCCAGATTGGTCCCAGTTTGTAGTCACTGCAGCTAGATGGGATTCAGTCAGTAGTCACTGCAGCTAGATGGGATTCAGTAGTAATCACTGGAGCTAGATGGGTTCCAGTTTGTAATCACTGCAGCTAGATGGTTCCAGTCTGAAGTCACTGCAGCTAGATTGGTTCCAGTCTGAAGTCACTGCAGCTAGATGGGATTCAGTCTGTAGTCACTGCAGCTAGATGGGATTCAGTCTGAAGTCACTGCAGCTAGATGAATGGCAGTGATAACAACCAGCCCACAGCTCTAGGGTCAGCATATCAGACCCATTTACAAACATTCCTGGAGTAGTTATCACTGTATTGTGACACCTCATCCCTCATTATCTCATTATCAAGATGCAAAATCCCTTTGCTTGAGTGGTCACTAAGTATAGCAGCAGCTGTCAGTGTGAGTTATCTCTCCTTAGTAACTCAGTGCTGAAAGTGAGGTGCAGATGAACATTTTCTGGGAAAGGAAATAATTATTTGATCCATGATTTATGGATTATTTGTGTGTGTGTGTAAAAATTAAAGATGTCACTTTCCATTGTTTCCATCTGGTTAACGATATGGTTTTGTTCCTAATGGGTTTTGTCCAACATGCACCTATGTTCAGAAGAGGAAAACATCACCTGCATTATGAAATTCAATTAATACATTATTAATTACCACAATTATGGTATATAGCCAACAATTCCTATGAATAAAGTAAAAGGGAAAAGTCATCTCTGGTCTAAAAAAAAATTCAACATACAAAGTGGAAATATCCAGTCAAATTTTAATTGCTTAGGTTTTTTGTCTCCTGTGTGTTGCAGAGCATGTTATAATTCCTGTTAAGGAAACTACTCAGGGGCGGAAAATAACAATTGTCCCTGCTAACTCCTACAGCTGACCCGTAACCAAGGCGACGATCTCCACATGTTAACAAAATCACACAGTAGGCTTAATTGGTGTTAGGAAGCAGTGCTTCTTGATCTCCTTAGTCATGGCTTGTCATTCACATTATGGACGTTTAATTCCAGTATGACCTGCCCACTCAAGCGTGCAGTAAACTATTATATCATGCCAGTCTTACCAATAATACTGATGATCAATGAAAAATTGGATGCAATGCTTTTATGTTATCAGTTTTTATAGCTGATGTACAGTAGTACAGTATATTACTTGTCCAAATCTGATGTATTAGTTGTAGCTATGAAGTTAGAGCTGTGCATTAATGTTTTTCCAATGAGGGTTGGTGCTACAGTACTTACAAATTGGATTCTTTCTTGTTTGTGATGGACAGGTAGTCCAATTAAATCCTGTTCTCTATAAGGTGCACTATTCTAACATGTATCTATGCAGAGCTTACATACAATAGTTTCTATATAGCATGGGGATCTATATCTCTGTCTATTTAAGCATTAAAGTCATCTAGGTAATCAATCATGCCAATTATGACTGCCAACCATCAGCATTAAGTAATGTCAGTTTTGTCACACATAACTTGAGCAGTCCTTATTTGTGTGTAAAGTTTGATAACCTACCAGCTGTATTTGCAATTTGTAAATACAAATTAGTAATTATGATAAACTTAAATAAATTGAATATAAATACAATGTGCTCAAGGTGAAACTTGGTGATTGAGACCTGAGCTGGGTGAAACTTGGTGATTGAGACCTGACCTGGCAAAACTTCCCTTAAATATTTTCGCAATGACATTAAACTCCAAATCGCCCGTTCACTATAAATGATGCCAAAAAAAAGGAGCTATAAATAAAATAAAACAAACACTTCAGCCCATGTTTGACTGGAGAAAGTAAATATGATTGGGCTCTCTGCAGATATGTAATCCATAATTGAACTGAGCACAGAAAGACTGTCTGAGATTGAGACAGGGAGTGAACAGGGTTAGATGCTGGCACCATATCTTTTCTGGATTGGTAATTAGAAATGACATAGGTGGCAGCGAGCAGTCTGTCGGGAACTGCAGGGGTGTCTCTGTTAATCACTGTGTCCCAGAGGACAAAATAAATTGAATTTGCGCAAAGATGAGGTGATGTAATTTTAGGACAATTTATATCAGCTATCATTCCCTGATACACAATATGCCAGATTTCTGCAATAATAAATGCGAGTATTATCTTGTCTCAACATTTTCAGAATCAGCTGCTTCATTAATAATGCTCTCTTTGGTCCCCATCCTGCTATTCATCACTGCATTTTATCCTCTGAGCTTTACAGCTTAGTCAAATTTCAGCCTCTTTGGTCCTTCTGGATGCACGTCTAGGATAATAATGGAACGAAAATGTTTCATGTAAGGTTTGGCTTTTCAGAAAAGAGACAAATTCCCCCAAGAAAACCTGCGTCAAAGAATCCAGGAAAAGACTTAGGTAAGAGTAGATAAAATGACCGCTTGGCCTTGATTGTGTGTCAAGGTCAGTCTGCTACTACTCTAGAGGTGTGTCCATGTAGTTCTAACTCGCACTCTAACTGCCCTCTTTCTCTCTGTGTGCATCTATCTCTCTCTGTCCATGATTAGCACGCCTTACTAACCTATGTGTTTATTTATACAAGCTTTCTATTAACGCACATTGCCGCCATGCAGCTGAATGCCTTACTGACCATGTGCAATCATTGGTATATTGGATCACAAAGACAATCAAATACTGTAGTATGTGTTATAGGTAATACTACGAATGTGTCAATGGTGTCCTTTTCCTATGCTAGTTCCTGTGCATTGTCATACCTGTATGCAACTTATGCAAAGAGCTAATGCAGCCATGAAGTCTGGAAGGCTTTGATGAACCGTTACACACAAGAACCTGTGAGCTACTTGTGTCACAGTGAAATACATGCTGCTACCAACCGTTTATTTACATCAGTTCTAGGAGTGTTTTTAAAATGAACAAAATGTGGATATTTGAAGGCAGAGGGCAGATGATTCATGCTACTGGAATACCTCAATTGAGGTGAGGTCAATTCATCATGGAAGTAGTGCATCGGACAGGCATGTCAACCACATTTTCATTTAAAAATATATTTTAAAGAAATATTCATGCAAGTGCCTTGAGCATACCTTTATGGTTCAGAGTTTGGCACTATATAAATGTCCATATTATTGTATTATAATCTTGTGATGACTGAAATCTGACCAAGAGAGCTTATTACTCTTCTGGAACTAACCTCCCTTATAAGCCAGCATGAACAGGCTTTGTAGTCTCTGCAGTTACTACAGCTCTGTGCTGCTCCTGGAAGTCCTCAGGTATTGCACATGATGGTTAAAAGTTCAAGTAAGCATCTCCTGCTTCATACTAACCATGACATAACTAAGAACATGGCGCTGGTGCTTTGGGAGGGAATAATCCCTGGCAGGCAAAGCTGACTTCAAGCTTTCCCCTAACATGGTACAATGATGGGCATTAGCTATCTGCATCCCCATGTCAGGTTTATGGTATAGTCTTAGGTGAATATTTCATTCTGATAGACAATGTCACATTGTGCAGGTGTATAGTTGCTTGAAATCTATGGTGGATGTTGATCCATTAGAGAGTTGTGCAAACTATTCTGCAGAGGAGTCATGAGAACTTGATGCAGCATTGGTTTAAGAACATGGTGTGGTATTGATTGATGTCGCATGATGTGGCACTCATGATGTGACATTGGTTGAAGAACATGATGTGGCACTCACGGTGTGGCATTGGTTGAAGGCAGGAATGTGAATGAGGTCAAGATTGAGAGGCTCATTATAATTAGGAGGTCAAGAGGTAATTCCAGGCATCATTCACCTGTTGGAAGCCTACACACAACTGATGAGTCATGTTTCTTTCTTGAACAAAGCTGATTATGAAATTTTGTCTCTGTGGTATACCGGTAATGTCCTAATTCAAGATTCAACATGTCATATTATGTTCTAGTGCTTTTCAATGTTAAATATCTATCTTTATTACATGTTCTATGTGGCGAGATATGTGTGCAGCATAATTAACATATAGTAGTTGTGTTATAGAAAGCTTGCTAATATATTAACTACCAAGGGTGGAATTGGAGGGTTGCGTGCTCAAGGCTAGATCTCTGTATTTATTAGGAAAATAACATTTACTTACAATTTTGAGGCTTCCAAAACAAGTATATTTACTATTTATATTTACATTTCATGTAAATTTCATTGCACATAACGTCTGTCATGTTTTAATTAAAGTAGACCATGTCAATGAGTGCTAAACATTAGCTAGGATGTTAATGGAGTCACTTCAAATAACAGGAACTGATAGCCATATAAATCAGTGTGATTCATAGCTAGGTCAGGTTATGCTAAAGTATAAGTATACAGTTAAATTACGAATTTGGGTCTTATGTTGTTCTTTTAAAATAAAAAGGTTTTTGTAAGGAATCTTTCATATAATATCTTCCTTCACATATTCACATATTGGTCCTTACAGATTCATACACAATCATTGACAAACTTTATTTTTATTAAAATGTAAAGGAAATATGATTTAATAGATACATTAATAATTAGAATCTAAGTATATGAGTACTGAAATGTATGCCATAGTACAGAGAAAATGGACATCTAGTTGACTCTGCAGCTGTGGGAAAAGTTGTGGATTAAAAAAAGAAATGTATGGCTAATATAGGCACATTACATGGCTGGAAGTGGTGTTACCATTTGTAATTATAGTGAAATAACTTTACATATATTATATCAAAACATTTGTTTGTTAATACATGATGTCTGGATTACATCCCGTATCATGCAGGGACATCCTAGTTTTTCAAACCCTTGGCCCACACTATAGCCCATGTATTATACCCCATGTATTATCTATGTATTGACAAATAATTTCGCTGACCATCAGAAAGTTTTTACAGAATTTGTTCAATGTATTAATTTTGTTGTGGAGTATCAGCTAAATTATCATTCTGCATTATTTAGCAATCGAAAGAATACTATTCATTCTGTTTGTGGACTATTACATTTATAGCTTACATTTTCATTTTGCTTTATTTAACAATTGAAATAAAACAATTCATTTGTGGACTAGTCAATTTTTAGCTAAATTATCATTTTGCATTATTTCAGAATCGAACCAATACGACTCATTTGTTGAAAAGTCCCAGGAAGGTTAGTAAACTATGTTGTACATCATCTTATTAGCATGAATTTATCAGAGCTATAGCCAATTAATACAATGATGAACGCCTACTTGCATGACTAAAAGTGTTGCAAGTGCCACTAACATAGCAAATTTTGTTTTGTTGAAAACTTTCGTTGCATTTTCCTATTTTCTAATATTTAATACATGGATCTGAAGGAAAGGATCTTGATACTAGCTTCTCCATCCATCAGACTGTATGGTATTAGTCTACATCAGTTTATGATACATAAAAATGGCTGTAGACTCGGATATAATTCACATTCAAATTTTAGCCCAAATTGTGTCTGCACTGATATGACGAAGTAATCATTTCTACCCAGGAAATGTTTTAAATCCCATCATAAGAGTTTGAAATATCCACCATATCTGGAAATCTGACAAGACTCAAGATATCCAAATCATGAAATATTTATCAGAAACTTATCAAACGGTGTTTCCTGGCATAAACTTGGAAGCAGTAGAGATTGGCTAGATAAGTAGTCATGGATAGGAGTAAAACATATCCTGTGCAAGTGCAAACATCTGGTCATTGCATCTAGTTTGATTAATAGTTATGTGCGATTTGTGTAGACAACTCAAACGTTAGGTTAAGTCAGCTTGGTATCATGAAAACAGGAATGTTTGAAAAGTAATAATGAAACTGGGGCCGCTTCAACCAGCTTAAGATTTGTTTGTATACATTTATAGTTTTGTTACAATTTGTAATTTGGCAGTTTTGTTACAATTTGTAATTTGGCAGTTTTGTTATAATTTGTAATTATAATTTGTGATTTGGCAGTTTTGTTACAATTTGTAATTTGGCAGTTTTGTTATAATTTGTGATTTTACAGTTTTATTACAATTTGTAATTTGGCAGTTTTGTTATAATTTGTAATTTGGCAGTTTTGTTATAATTTGTGATTTGGCAGTTTTGATATAATTTATAAATTGTCAGTTTTGTTAAAATGAATAGTTCAGCAGTTTTGTGTATGTCAAGAGTTTCATAATTACAAAGATGGTGAGTTATAGAAATGCATACCACAGGGACTTGAGTTTAAGTCATCACAGGCTGGTTAGCAGCCTCACCTAGACACAGAGGTACCAACACAGCGTGTAAGGATTGGCCGAGATCGTGATGACCTCATGTGATATCATCTGAGGACAGAGATCTGTGCAGCCTGGCTATTAGGAAAGCCATTGTCATTCTAAAGCACCAATGGATATAATTTCACTAACAGATTTAAGAGTGGTAGGGGCTAACACAGCTTGCATACCACTAAAATGCTCTCGGAACTGTGAACATTAATTTCACAAGGGACATATTTTCCATAATCACTCGTATCTCTTGGGTTTTTCTAAGTATTCAGTATAATCATTTTAATGTAATAAACCATTGAGAATTGCCGACAAACAGCTTCTTCAAGATGGTGGCCCTAATGAGCTGTTGCGTATTCATCAGCCTATGACATCAATGTTGTTCACTTCTTGTTGTACGTATTTTCCAATGACAAAATATAGATTCTTTGAGTATGTCAATTGGAAGATTTAGCGTAAAAAATACTCTTTGAAGTCTTGAACATGGGAACTAGGGCGAAAGTAAATCCAGCTTTAACAAATCAGGTTTGAGAAACAAAAAGGCATAATCAACAAATCATTATTACACAGTAGATATCCACCACATATATTGAATAATGTCACTTATTGTATGGCAATCATGAAAGACAGCAAGTTGTACACTTAAAATGTGGTTCACAGACACACACAAAATCTGTATTTCGTCTCTGAAAATTATACCAAATCCGAGAGGAAATAGCTTCAAGCAGCAGGGATTAGATGTAATTAAAATAATTAAAAATCCCCCCCTCCATCCCCTCTTCTCAGTGGTTACCCATTGCAAGGATTCCGTTGGCTTGGGATTTGGCTCGGAGACAGTGGAATCTGAATCTGGTAGAACTTCCGAATAGTCTGGTAGCTGACCTGGCCTTAAATGATAGCTTGGATCAATGCTAACACAATGGAATGACAGAAGCAGACATAAAATACTATTCATGGAACTTGAACCAAGTACACTGTATATCATAGCATACCATTGGTGAATAAGGTAGAACTTTATTTATGTGTGAAATTACCGGTAAACATATTTTCACATTATCACCATATCATCACAGAGGGAAATTATTATTACAAGAACATGATCAGGGAATTGTTATTTACTGATAGCTATACTGGCAGTTGTATTGGCACAGTTTATGTAATATTGTATTGGCACAGCTTACGCAACGTAATGGCTGTTTGAAAAGTACAAGTACAAAACTCTACAATTAAATACTACAATAGTATTCTAGTAATGGTCAGATAATGTTCTAATATTGTCTCACAACTCTCCATTACTGAGAGGTAATGGACAGATTTCCAATGCTAAAGCATAGATATTGCCTTCTAATCTGCAGACGATGATATACTTGATCTAAAATATAAATAAGTTAGTCCTTCTGGTTTTGGTACTTTGGACATGGCATTTTCCTATATAGAGCCTGTAGGGCCAAAGTCTGGCATCAACAGCTTATATTAAGAATTAGTATTTATTATTTATTAATCTTATCATTTATTCTTTTTGTTCCAAAGAAATCCAAGATATTAGATTTGATCTGTGATTCCACTTCAAAGAATAACTAAAAGGCTGTATCTATTATACATGGAGCAGGAAACTTAGTTATAGGCCGTGTAGACATTGTCTTCACCAAATGGGGTGATAGTTACTTGCATAATGCATTGATCACAAAGAACTTGTCTAGTATCTGCTTGTTGGAACTGTGACTTTCAATTGAGTATACGTCATTAGTTGTCAGACTTGCATTGGTAATGTTCAGTTCAATTTCGTCACATAGTGATATGTTTTATTGATTATTTATATCTCCCAAATGAACAAATTCAATTTAGGATTGTTGATATATTTAGAATTTTATCATACCGGTAGTATCTTTGCCTACCGTAAAGGAAATTTGGCTCCATTCATCAACATTTTTCATTTTCACACCTATGAATCAAACACATTGAATAGGATATCAAGTTTATAAAATTTAAATAAATTAATTTAATAGAAACTGTCTAGATTCAGAATAATATTTCATATGCGTATTGTACAGTGTATTCATGTCTATTGTATATAAAATAAATATTATTTATATGACCTATTACAGTATATATGGACATTTGCATAAACTTGACATCAACTTTAGGAGGCAGATAAACAAATCTCTGTTAAAACAATAACTATCTGTCAGGTGGCTACCATATGGACAGTTCCATGTAACATGACGTCACCTGAAGGTTATGGTTTGTTCATGCAGTAGGAATGCTGAAAAATAAATTTATAATCGGTTATTCAAACAGGAGCATTGAGTTGAAGCACCATCTTGATATGATTGCTCAATGTTTATAAATAACAGCCAGAATCCATCCAGTCCAATCTCCAGCTATTCACAAAAGAACACATGGCATTTACTTTGGTTGGAAAACATACATAGGGCACTGTAATATGTTGGCAATATTTGTCATAGTCTGAGAACGTTTTCTTGACAACTTTTGAAATTGTTCTAACATGTTGCATAATTTAAAACTTTTCTTTGACATAGCTGATTTATGTAGGAATTGGCAAGAAATTATTTTTAAATGAGGAATGTTGTTTTTCTCTCTATTTGTTGAATTCACATGTATACATTCAACCACAATAGTAAAATTGTTCAAGACACATGCACATATGTTGTACATTGTTATCTGATGTACTGCATCACATAAGCTAAAGATGACATTGTCGTATGTTATACCACATCACATGCAGCTAAAGATGACATTGTTATATAGTATACTACATCACATGCAGCTAAAGATGACATTGTTATATAGTATACTACATCACATGCAGCTAAAAATGACATTCTCTTATGTTATATACTACATCACATGCAGCTAAAGATGACATTGTTATATAGTATACTACATCACATGCAGCTAAAGATGACATTCTCATATGTTATATACTACATCACATGCAGCTAAATATGACATTGTTGTATGTTATACTACATCACATGCAGCTAAAGATGACATTGACGTATGTTATACTACATCACATGCAGCTAAAGATGACATTGACGTACGTTATACTACATCACATGCAGCTAAAGATGACATTGTGGTATGTTGTAATGCAGCCAGCAGAGCAGAGGACGACCACAACATCCCCGTGTACATCAGTGTCTGCGTGGCCGTGGCGGTTCTCATCATCGCCATCGTCATCATCGTGATCGTGCTGAGGAGGAAGCGAGCACGAAACAGGGGTGGCTACACAGACACCCATCACCAAGGTGGGTTTACTTCCTTCCACATTATTTCACTAATATCCTGGCTATCACTAGTTGTAGTATATTTTATCAGTAATTCCACAAACATGGGCTGGTACTGATAAAGCAAGGATGCCAACTTGGTATCAATATTGTACGTGATGATTAAATTTGTGCTCAGTCTCAATCTTAGTGTGTATTTGGGGGTTTAATGCCATTTCCCAGTTGTTTAGTGATAAAGCAGTAATATATTGGGAGGGGAAATCATGCAAATGTGTCTAGCTTTCAGACCCACAGTTAGGGTTTAGTCCAGATTTCTGGGGAATGAAGTTGGAATATTTCCTCCATATATCACCAAGCTGATGTTTATGAGTTAATCAGTGTTGTAAATGTTTACATCCGTGGAGTCACGATGCCCAGAATTTGTCCCTCGGAGGGATAAGCTTTTCAGTAAATATATTTTATAATATAAAAATACACCAATCACTAGAAATAAAATTTTAAACAAATTAAATGTTGGTTATATACCTTCATATTATCTCTAAATCTAATTGGTTGCAAATTAGGGAGTCAGAATAATTAAAATGATGGGATACGTATTTACATTTAGAACTATTATTATATCTATTTATGGTACATGTATTTAAACATATTTTTTACAGATCCAACTATTTCCTCTTTAGCGGATGATGAAAAGAAGATAACGAAGAATGGAGGTTTGGAATTTTTACCATGTATATTTATGATGAACTAATTAACTATGAATATTTCTTAACTGTGCATTTGCTATATTATCAATTAATATGTCTCCTTTGATTTTTTTAAAGCCATGATATGATAAAAAAAAATATATATGAGAGAATCAAATGAATAATTATGCACACACTATTTAATATGGATTTTGTTTTAACCATGGCAGAAGAAATACAGTTATATAGCCTCTGTGAATTCTCCTGTAATGGAGTCAAAAACATACAAGTAGGGAGGTATGTTTAGACTAGGTCATTCTTTAAATATGCAGCTCAACAAAGGTATTCCGCCCCATACCAGCAGTACAGACATATTTACTTCATTATCTGGCCTCACAGTCTTCGCGTCCTATTCATGTCATATGAGCATTGCCTCACAAACACTGTATAACCTTAGGCACCCTTTGAATCAGGGAGAAAATCGCTGCCAAATGTCTCCGGAACTAATTTTGTCCAAACCGACCTTAGTTCTGATCATAAAAATAATGTTAACAGCGCTTTCTTTTCTTTAGTTTCAAAGAATCATACGTGTTTGTTTTGGGCCCATCGTGGTCTGTAATATGTATTTATGTAAACAATGTTTGTTTTGTCTGAAGGTAATTAGGAATTGATTAAAAAGTGCCGTGAGGCAAAAGGGACAACGGTCACTGATTGAAATTAATTTACTATAATAATTTGATCCATCACTAGACCAGCCATTACTTTGGGTCTCTCACCAAGAACTTGAAAAAGTGTTAAAGAAACAGGGTCTGGGCTATCATCTTTTATTAACAGCAATATTAGGAAATGTGACGTGAGAAATATTGATTTATTGGGGGTAGAGATAGGAAAAGTTAGTTATTATTAGGACATTACAATTGAGAGCCTTGAATAAATGAAGAATAACATTTTTGATGGCTTTTATAGGTTGATTATACCTCTGAACTTCTGAACGCAGCGACGTTAAACTCCATATTCACTCACTCACTCACTGAACATTGAAATTAAGTTTGTGTTTCTTTAAAAGTTACCTAATGTTATAAGGAAGACCACATAAACAAAAAAGCTTAATTTAAATACTAGTAATCGTTAAAATTACATTGGCTACATTGGAAGATTCATGAAAAACAATAAATTGAAGCAAAGAAATATTGTAAACATACTTTTTTCTAAATCTACATCAAATCATTTTAATATCTGTTTCAACAACAGCTTCAAAGTCAAGATAGAACATTAATGCTTGAGGACTGATGTGACAATGAAATAGCACCTTTTGGGAATAGTCGTATTGACTTGGGCGTCTTAAAGGAAACTATTTTGGAGCAAATATCAAGACAAAAGCTTGGCACAAGCCTGTATGAAATGGCTGAACAAGTTCAATTCATCATTTAAGCTAAGATGGCTTCTCATCCTCATTAAAATCCCATTTAGTTGTAACCGGATAGTGCTCAAGTAGGCCCTCTTGATAGAGGTAACACAGCTAGGTACAGTGGAGATGCTAAAGTAGGGATGAGGGATAGTGTGTCATATAATCTCCACCCATAGGGATTTTTCAAGATAGCCCTCTGACAGCCAAAGATCACATTTCTTAAGCTGGATGTCACAAAATAAAAGACCGTGGCTGCTTATAATTAAATTTACAAGCAGACCAAAAAAACACACACAAATATTTTAGATAAAAATAGCAGTTGATGTTTTCAAGATATTTCCTAAACCGTGAATTTTTCTTTTAATTTTTTTTGAGCATTTAAATAAAGGATTAATTACTTTTGAAAGACATTTGTAGTCGCCAAGTTGTCTCAATATTTAGAATATTTATTTCAAGCTTGAGAAATCAATCTTGAATTGCGTAGAAAAATTACAAGAATAATTGATTATTTAATAATCCTGACAAGTTTTATATTTCAATGTTGAAGAATTTGTTCAATGTCGTGGAATATAGTTTCAATAACGTTGTTGTTGCAGACATGTTGTCTGTACAGCCGGACTTGACTCAGACCGTGGTGACAGTGCAACACGCCAACGCTGGAGACACCCCCAACAACAACCACATGAACACCATGGACAAACCACCACCAGCGTACAGCGTCCCGGAGAACAACATAAACAACAGACACTCCGCCACTCTGGGCAAGAGCAGTAAGACTCTTCTTGTAGAACCTACCATCAACCACAATGCCAATAATTCTATGGACAAATTGACAATCAAAGACAAAAGCGGACTGTCTGTGTCGTCGCTGGGCCGGCCCATGTCACAGTGCGAGTCTCTGCAGGAAAGTCGGAATTCCATGATCTCCATGCAGCTTCCGAGCACCATCGACGCCGAGGCCGTCACATGGAGCACTTTCTCCAGCAATGGCGGACGACTGGTGCTGCCTGAGTCGGGTACGTACTGATCGAAACACGACTGGTTTTGTAACTTTTGAATGGGCCAGTTCCGCATTAATAACAATTTGGAGTTATCTCCACCTGTTAGCGATAGGTGGCGCAGCGAATATTGTCTTCCGGGACGTCTCGACAGAAATGGATTATTTGTATCGATTCAGCAGGGATTTCTAGTCAAATTTTCAATTTTATTCATGTTTGAAGTATTTATAAATCCACACTACTAATAAACGTCAGGTGAGAAGGGCGTACTGTGACTGCCATGTCGACATTATCTCAGTTGAATCGTTTATACAATGTCGATCGTTGTATCGTTCAGTTTCCGATCAATAGTAAATGTGGCTAGCGATACTCGTTTATTTTTCAACATTTGGCTGAATCTTGCTTGCAAAATGTATCGATATTGCATGAATCTACAGACATATAGGCTTCAATATAGCAACAAAATAAATATTTGGAGACCGTTTTTGTAGTAATTACTTATTATTCACCGACCCGATGTTTTGATAGTATCGGCCCGGAAGTTTCTGAACGGCGATATCGAGTGGCCAGCTGACTGAACTGATGGAACAGTCTGGATACTAGTAATTCCGTGAATAAAAGAGTTATCATTGCAAAAGTTTTGATTCTGTAGCCCTAACCTATCCTAGCCGATTGGTGAAAATACCCCATCCATACTTCTAACATTTTTAACAAAATATCCATTATTCAACAACTAGATCTGTTTGATAAGTAGGCTACACTATATTATGTTATAGTATATATGTAACTAAGGTAGGCAGGGTTGGAACTTAACTTTAAAAAGTACTCGCCCGAATAAGTATATAAATAACAAAACATGAAATTTCTATTCGCCCATAGGATACTTTTAATATTACAAGAAATTAATCGGGCCGCCGGGCGAGTGGGAATTTCTAACCCTGGGTAGGACTTATTCCACTACCACAAAATATTACATTTACATGTAATTAGTTTTTTAATCGTAAAATGATCGATCATAGAGTTTGTGGTTGATCAAAACACAAGACCAACCATGAACCAATGCTCG
>JAUTBR010159765.1:6261-16843 GCA_032361205.1 Pseudorimula midatlantica
AAATGAATACTCGTGTAGATATAGTTGTCGTTCATTTTGGGTTCTTGAAGCAAAGAAGTCCTGCATTGCAGATAAGGCCAGGATTTCTAGCTGGCCATTTTGGTTTGATTTGATTGTTTCAACAGGGCGATGAACAGACGAACATTGCTATGCTCCTGCTTTATTAAAAGGTGTTCCCATCATACAGTCCTCATATCATCGGCATGGTACGTGTAGACCTGCAGTCGTCGTGTTCGGTTACCTGTATTAGGATGGTCGGTTACCTGTATTAGGGTGTCGGTTACCTGTATTAGGAGAGTCGGTTACCTGTATTAGGAGTTTCGGAAGATTCACTGCCAGCTTGACTAGGGATGTTCGTTTTGCTACCGGCTGGACTGACCCGGCAAGCCCTTTTACCACGTTGACCCGAAAAACGCGCTCGATTTGCCAAATGTTCACGTTCTGAGCGCGCCCGATTTGCCGCTTACGAGATACCGGCAAACAACTGGCTGTGAAATAGCTTATATTCCAAATATTGGGCAATAACTCCTTGTTTAGGGTCAGCGGGGTCAAAGGGCTTGCCGGGTCAGGCCAGCCGCTAGCAAAACGAACACAGTTATTAATAATATAAGACTGAGCAATCATGAACCAACGACAGCGCTAGTTAACACGTGTTAGGTTCAATCACGACCATATTATGCACTGTGTATGTTATACGGATACTCGTCACGAAGGATAGAGGGAGATAGTGTAAACACATGGACTGCTAACTTTTTTATCCAAAAGGTTGATCGACACAATGTTGTACACATGCATCCAAAGCGAATAATTATGCATTCATAATTGCTAACGACATGTTTGGCCAATTTCAGAGACAATGATGCTTCTTGCATGCATATGTACACAGTTAAACTTGTATGTATTGAAATACATACATAATGTTCATAGGTCTGGTAGTGGTACTTAATCTTTATGATTTTGAATGTATGACTGACCATGTTAACAATAGCAATGATGTAAACATGATGTACTCGTCTTAGAAACATGTAACGCTAGTGTACATGCACATTATCCAATAATCTAGCCCTAGTCTATTTAGAAAACCATCGAGTATTAGTATAGTTCAATACTCTATCGAAAGTGTAGATTATTTGTGAATATAGATAGATATAAGTTTGATAGATTTGTTTTAAGTCGAAGAACGTCCTCACGTTAGATCTGTAGATTACATGTATGACAGATTATAATCTAATCTGCAGATTTCGGACACTCTTCCTCACAGAACCTTAATCTGTCCATGTGCCATCACTTATCATATTGCTAGTGTATGCGCTCATGCATTTAGTTCCATCAATATTGAATCTTATAGAAATGAGCTTCCAATGACAGAAGATGTGTAATTAAGAGGTTATTTATGTTTCAGTTACCTAACAACATGTTAAAATTAGTTTCAATGCTAAGTAGCAATATTGAGTCAAGCCAAGCTCATAAGAAATCCACACGCATATCTTCGTGTTTGACGCTAAAAACATCAGAACAAGGTCACACGCTAGAGGTATAGACCAATGAAAATAAGCTAACTGAATGTGAGAGCACTAGGGCAATACTATAGGCATTGGTCATACAGTAGTTAATGCTATCTGAATGTGAGAGCATAGATTTGGTATTCGCCAGTCAGCCCCCTGAAGCGTCATCCGCCAGTGAACGAAGGACTGTGACTGTGTCAGACGAGGTATTTTGGATGTGCTTGGAGGGATGCCCAGGCAAGAGTATGGCCGTTGAGTTCCTCCTCCAGCAATGACCTTCAGATATGTCCATGACCCCTAAGGACTACTGCTAGGGAAGTACGGATGGTCAGGAGGTCAGACTGTAGGACAGTGACACGGCAACCTAACTTGGACGTAGATACTCGAACATATCCCTGAAGAATAATAATAATAAATCGCAGTGTATGGACATTGTTCTGCTGCTGCTGCTGCTGCTGCTACTACTACTACTACTACTCCTACTACTACTATTTCTAATACTAATACTAATATTACTAGTGCTACTGCTGCTGCCGTTACAACTACATTTCGTAGTAGTAGTAGAATTAGTAGTAGTAGTAGTAGTGGTAGTAGTAATGGTAGTGATTGTAGTAGTAGTAGTAGTAGTAGTAGTAGTAGTAGTAGTAGTAGTAGTAGTAGGAGTACTAATACTAATACTATAATAACAATATGTACCTTTATTTTTCGTCAAATCCATGCTCTAAAGCTTTCTCAAAGCAATATATTATTGCCCTGGTTGACAGATCAGTGTGCTCTCATTGTCCTTCTCAACACCCTGGGGAGGTAATAATACTAATGCTACTGTTGTTGTTAATGTTCATAATCTTGTTCGGTTTGATATTCAGTTTAATCGACTGTAGAACGCATGTTCTATCATCATCATCATAGGATTGCTATGCACATTTTCTATGGCAAGTTCCTCTATTTTTCGACTTTGTCTAATTATACATTAGTCTTAATGACAATGGTCTGTACATGTTCACTACTCATCGGCATCGCGTGTTCTTATCCGCTCACGTAAATTGCGTCAATGTTAGAGGCAATATTTCGTGGATTGTGACATAGCCTAGGGACATCGGTTTGCTTCTAGGGGAGTAAAACCTGCAGTCATTGGTAGCAAGATGGATACCACCACTAGGTGACACTGTAGATGTTGAGTAGGATCGCCATCCAAGATGTTCAGTAGGATCGCCATACAAGATGTTGAGTAGGATCGCCATACAAGATGTTCAGTAGGATCGTCATACAAGATGTTCAGTAGGATCGCCATACAATATGTTCAGTAGGATCACCAAACAGGGTTAGGGTTCTGTAGGATGCCATACAAGATGTTGAGTATGGCGATACAAGATGTTGAGTAGGATCGCCATACAAGATGTTCAGTAGGATCGCCATACAAGATGTTGAGTAGGATCGCCATACAATATGTTCAGTAGGATCACCATACAAGATGTTCAGTAGGATCGCCATACAAGCAACAAACATGTGGACTAGTCGTGTTCCCTTATGGTAATGACACATAACCTGTTAGATGAAACATATTCACCAGTTTCAGTTTGTCTAGTATACAGTTAAACATACGATATTTTGGAACACACCGCAAAATAAGTCAGATGGTGTCCGGGTCAGGACACCTAACGTGGATACTAAAACGTAAACCAGGACACCCGAGGTGAACGTTTCCTAGAACAGGATAGCTAACTATGTTTATTAAAATACCAATATAATGCATATTTTACACATTGATACGTGCGAACGTCTCATTGACATTGTATATTATACATGTTATATACGATATGTTTAATTAACGCTTCGTGTTCCTTTGTGCGATAACACTAAGCTTAATCTTGGATAATTATGCCTTTCCTTTGTAACATTCCTTAGGGTCCAGAAAATCCATGTTGCGCCAAAAGCTAAACTTCTTTCCCGACGAAATCTAATAAAAACCCTTCCCCGTAAATCGTATCATCAGATCCCGTAGTGATAGAATTTGGTTTGAAGAAATTTTATTTCTTATATAATCCACGTGCACTAGTCGTGATTCGGTGAAGTGAAAAATTAATCATGTGATTACGATAAGATGTTGTGGTGGAGTAATTCAAATATATATTCTGCGCTTCAGAAAGCAATCGACTTGTCTGAATGGCCAGTCTACCACAGACTCTTATTACAGCTGGATGCTCTACGGCTTGTGTGCAGGGTCTTCAACCCCGCTATCGTGTCGTATCATATAGTAATATTGCAGTTTACAGAAGCTGCGGCAACTATTGTATTGATCTAGCTCGCTGCATTTAACAGTTGGGTATCATGCCAAGGCGGAACGTTATCTTCAGTTTACATAGTATAACGAAATGTACATATTTAAGATACAGAGCAATTCACCCATTGAACATGTTCATTGCTTTGACTACAAACAGCTGACAAAGTACTTTGAATGTATAGCCCATAGACATGAGAATATGTTACATATAGGCATACGCATATATTCTAAGAACAATACTGCTATAAGCGATATAACATTATGTTACATAATACATACTAGTATTATAAAGGGATCAATATGACCGGGAATGTACTTTGAATTAACAATTCAATTTTATACACACAGGTACATCTGGTTAATTAATGGTAGTTTCCGTAGAAACTGTGAAGTTGAATTATCAAGAAGACCAATACAATGTATTCAGATATCAGTACTCTGATGCGTGTTGTCCGTGAACATTATACATTGAATTTAAAATATCACTATGAAGTTTAAATCACCGTCGTGAAGTATAATAAATAGCCCGAGTATCACAGCACAGCTATTCTGAAAGAGGTGAATCATAGTCCAGACGAATAATAAGACTCTGAACGTATCTTTTGTTGGCCCGTCGATCACGAAACTCTTTGGTGATAGTTCATGCTACTGTATATCCAACGTACTTGCTTTCATTTACATCGAAATCCAACATTATTGTGTGTGTACTGATGAGACCAAGCCCTGTCTGAGATACCTCATCCCATCAAACGCTGCTACGATTAAATCCAATTCACATCGCAGTCAACATAATGTTACAGATGAGCGCCGATGAGCATAGGAGATAATGTTATTAACGTTGCATCTAAACAACCTTTAACAATATCTCCTCTTTGAGCAAATAACCACGCATCACATTGAATGACACGCTGCACGGCAACTCAGAGAAAAGGCAAATACTCCAACATCGTTCTGTGGGATACTGGTATTTGATGTATGTACATTCTGCCAGATAGCAAGACTTTCAATTTCAACAAGCCGGGCATAAACGCGGGAAGATATTGGTCAGGGACACGTTAATAGATCCTTGTAGGAGCCATTATGTAGCGCATATGAATTAGTTATGGCTGCCTTGGACATTGTTTTATCCACGACCAATTCCTCGTCTCACCAATGTCACTGCTTCCATGACCTCGGGGGCCCTGGAGTTGATATGGGGAGAATGAATGAACTAGGAAAGTCATTTATCGAATGTTGCACACGCGTAATTACGTTATTGATACTCTCTGTTGATGTGCTGTGTGTGGCAAGCTTTGCTGATTGGACCGATCTTCCTTTCTCTTTCCTGTAATTTTATTACTATTCGAGTGCTTCATAATATGTTGAGATAGCGTGAGTGGTATAAATTATGCCTTGAAGTTTTCGTTTAATTAGAATGTTACGCCGCTTTCAAGATTGCCTTGGACATCTCGCGGCGAGGGAAGAATGATTTCATGACTAAATCGAAGGAAATGTTCTTTATTCGGAAAGATGTCGTGCAAAAACTAGTATTCGTACAAGACGGAAAGTGTAAAACGGCGACATCAAACGACGAGCATAGCGCACATATGTGATAGACCTCATTACATTAATTATTCCACATTCTCCATCAGTTCTTCAGAATCAGTTGGGAAGACATTAACTTGCATAGAAACATGAACACATACAACGCATGATTAATAATAACCAATGGCAAATCAGGTAATGATGATATACTTAAGTGATGTCCTAACTGATTGATATGAACAAGCGTGTATATAACAAGCATAATGCTCAAGACGATGCATCAATCATGGCCATGATTAAATATTACATTACATGATCTGTATCAAGAATGTTACTTGTTCCACTAGGAAGGCTTGGCTATATATGAGAATATTTTCATTTACTGTCACACGTCTTCGATCTTCTCATTTACATTATAAAATCCCAAACCCTTCAAAATTGGATTTTCTTTCGCGAAATAGAAATCCGTACGTCTAATTAATTTAAAACCAAATTTGTTTCTGTAACTCGTCAGCATCCTTTAAGTTCGTGTTTATTTATTTGGCGTAACGGAAACCGTAATTAGTTTTGATTGACGTTGTAGAATTGTATATTGAAACATTAACATGTTGATTTTATGTTTTTGTTCGCGTAATAATTATTAGTTACAAGAAATAATGCATTGGTTCTGGTCGCTTAGATTATTCTAATAACGTTCAACAATAGTCTCAATCTGGATTTGGGCTTGTGATTAGTATCGTAACATTGAATCTTCATTAATTATAGTAATTACTAGTATTAATGACTAATATGAACAGCACTATGCCAGTGTATACTTCTGATAGGTTGGGCTACGGCGTAATCGTAAAGCAGTCTCTGTTCGCTTATGGAGTCGCACTATAGAATTCAGCGACAATCTTCCGCGGCAGGGTCGTAGGATAAGCACTTCTCCACTACCGATTCTGATTTGATTAGGAGTGTGGCTATTTTTCACAACATTGGCAAAGCAAATAGGGAAACCGATGCTTAATAAAAGCAAATTTCTCATCAACAAGCTAGGTATTGTATGCAGCATCAGAATCTAATTTGATCTTCATGTTGGATGCCGTGGTTGTGTATGGAAAGCGAGCGACCGGGGGCTCGCGGAAGAATAGATGTTTTATTTGAGACGTGTCCGTATATTCGTCGAATCACAAATAGTGGGAATTGCTGGGCCGAGTAACAGGTCCCCGGGGGTTAGAATTGACAGTTAGGAAGCGTGGTCGTTGTGAATCAATAGGACAGTTAGCAGAAACAACGAGAGACGTTCCTACCAGTGTTACCGACCCCAGTTTTTCAAATGAAATTACTGGTGTATGCTTGCAAACGTGTGCGCGCGCGTGTGTGTCCGTGTGCATGCGTGTGTGTGTGTGTGTGTGTGTGTGTGTGTGTGTGTGCGTGCGTGCGCGTATGTGTGTGTTACTATTTATCTGTTTCATCTATTTTGATTGTGTTCTCAATTGAGTTTATTAAGTCTAAAATTTAGGGTCTGAGAATGTCATGTTATCAGTTAGATATGAATCAGTTAAAGTAAAGTATTACATAGGCCACATGACGATGTATACTGGATAGCATTGTGTAGTGACAACTTTCGATTTGATACCGTATATTGATTATTATAATCTATGTATATCTATTTACATTATTAGTATTATTATTGGTAGTAGTAGTAGTAGTAGTAGTAGTAGTAGTAGTAGTAGTAGTAGTAGTAGTAGTAGTAGTAGTAGTAGTAGTATACCATAATTTTCATCATCATCAACACCACCACCACCACTATCATCAGCAGCAGCAGCATCATCGTGATCATCATTGGCATTGTATCAATCATAGAAACCATTGGAAGGTGAATACGTATTATAATGTCAAGCATAACCATTACATTGGCTATTTCCGTTTTACTGTTGGCCGTGAGATTTAGTACGGACTAGCCGTCTCTGTCGTGTTATGACACTAAACTAGTTAGTTGGTTTAGTGTCAGCAGTTAGGAAGAGTGGTAGTTGTCCATGAATCGATACAACCGTTTGGATTCCGTGTTGGAACAATACATCTCAAGGTGTGGGACATTGAGAAGCGAGTAGTTGGGTGTCTGCGTCACGTGATAGTGCTAATCGTGTCACGTGGTAACCTGTATCACCATATCGGTGTTCTTGAAGGTGAATAACCGTTCAGACTGTGACAGCTATTGTGATCATGGCTTGAGTTGTACATGATTCTTGAGGTGTAGGTCCTGGCTACTAGTGGACACTAGTCAGATACAGTTGCCTGTGTGTGCCTGTGTGTGTGCATAATGACCAGGTGTAATCTGTGATTCATGCTTTATCCGAATAGTCTTGGACCATGTAGTTATCATAAAAACAATAACAACAACACTAATAACACCACCACTACTAGGCTTAACAATAATAAGAAGAAGAAGAAGGAGAAAAAGAAGAATTATAACAATAACGATAATATCGGTAATACTAATCATATTAATAGTGTCAACTTATACTAAGGGTAATATGATAACAGCCTTATGATTACCCTTTGTCAACTCCCTGGGAAGTTTAACTTCCCAACTGGCGTTTCAGAAGCTAAAAGTCCACATGCAGCATTCTATCTAATCCTACCGGGTACCCATATCTTGCTGGATGAACAGAGCACACAGATAATTCAAATCAAATCGTGCACCCATTCAAGAAGTACGTATTCCCATAACCTATGCGTTTATGTACATGTATACTATTAGGAAACATACTTACATTATATATATATATATATATATATATATATATATATATATAACCCTCCCCTAGAAGTGTGGGATACTATGGAGAGGTCCCACCATTTCTGTAAACCCAGATGTTCCGCGTTTTGCGTTCACAGACTTTGATTATTAATTTACTTTTTAGAAACGGACTGAATATGTCTAGCCCATAATACACTCAGCAAGTGAAAGTTACCGCTGCTGAAGTATAGTATTGGTAGGACAGTGAAAACCATTGTATTAATAGTACTTCTCTCATCTGTAGTGGATATATATTCGGATTGTGTCCGTAAATCCTTAAATGTACCTGTATTCCATGGAACCGCTTCGCTAGTTAACTATTGTCGGTCAATGGATGCAAGCTGAATGAAATGCTAGAGTATTTGGCTTCTTGTGCAACACCTTCACAGCCGTTCCCAGCCGCTTCCGGGCAAGTTGAACTCCGCCGAAGACGTACAGCGCATTACATAGGCTTTCATGTGGATTCAGGTTTGTAACCTAAGCATATCAACATGCACGACCCACAGCTATGAGCCATTAACAGACAATCTACAACGTAGGTCTTCAGCAGGAAGTGTTGCAGAGGCCGCCGGTATCACGACTCAGGTCCGTACGCGAACATTCCTTAGAAGAACGTGCAGGCAAAATTACTTAATGATGAGGATTCGGATGACAGTGCTCGCGTCCTGGCGATCCGCGCATCGATATCCAAACAGCACTATAAATTCAGTGTTAATGGAGTTGGGTGATTAGGACTTTTCTTTGGGATTTCATTTCGCTTTCAACTAAAAATCTTTCAATCTCCAGCCATTTGATTTTTATTGACCTCGGGGGTTACTTTAAAAGCCACTGATTGCCTGATGGTATGTCACGTGATATTTGGGGGAATGCTAGGCTTCTCTGATTGGCCTCGACTAGGAATGGACACAGATGTGCTTGTAGGTAACAACCCGCATGGTGAAGGTGCATAGTGGATGCCCAGTTAATATATATATATATATAATGGTACGAAATGGTACGAACTCATCATGTAAGTACATGTATATGTATGTGCAGTTATCTGTGGTATAACTATACAATACGTATATATGTCGGTCTATTTATATTGCAGTTAGTTAAAATGAGATGATGATGTTAGATAGGTAACATACTAGTATTTGAAAGAGATTCCTGTAAAATAAAGTAAGGACGGAGGAAATGTATTCTCCTAGCGGTATCCCACAGTCTGGGTGTACAGGGGTGAATAGTTTGCCTCACATATCAAGTTATTCGCTATGTAGACGCGGACCTAACTCTAGTAACTGACAGTCAATCCAATCAACGCAGGCTGGAGAGTGTCAAACCGTTGTAAATGTGCTTATATCTTAGGTACATTTGGAAGGCTCGCCGGTTGCGGAAACCTATATAATCGGATTGCTGAGGTCGCTTTCTGTTATGTATAAATTCAAACACGTCATTAGAGGATTTCATTAGGGGTTGGCTGGTAGGGATGGGAAGTTATGAATAAAGGTGTGTGAGCGCGCGCACGCGCGTGTGTGTGTGTGTCTGTGTCTGTGTGTGTTTGTGCGCGCGCGTGAGAGAAAGAGAGAGCGCGATAGTGTATGTGTGTGTGTGGTGTGTGTGTGTGTGTGTGTGTGTGTGTGTTTGTGTGTGTGTGTGTTTGTGCGCGCGCGTGAGAGAAAGAGAGAGCGCGATAGTGTATGTGTGTGTGTGGTGTGTGTCAGAGCGAGATAGTGTGTATGTGTGTGTGTGTGTGCGCGCGCGCGCGTGTGTGTGTGTGTGTGTGTGTGTGTGTGTGTGTGTGCATGTGTGTGTGTGTGTGCGTGTGAAACATGTTTGCATCGTACAATACCAATTCCTATGTCTGCAGTGATCAGACTTACAGAGCGGCCCTGCTATCCACTCCACCCGAATATAATTAAAGTTCGCCACACTAAAACATGATCAAATTATTTCCATCGCCTAGATCATAAATATTTCACTTTGTTGTATGGTAGTTAAGTATAATTTGCGCATACAAAAAGCAAGCGCACAGGCTCTAGAAGGACGAGCCCGCTGCTATTTTCAAAGCTAAGCTTCTAGAAGATCTCCGAGTAGATTCACATCAAGGAGCAGCATACACGCGCGTCCTAGTAGTTAAAATCGATCATGCTGCGAGGAAGACCTTCAAGTCTAACACGCTCCTATAGTTATATGACCTCTGACATGTGGGGTGAGATGTGTCGCAGACGGGAGGAGGTGGGGGAGGGTGGTACTGGAATGAGTTTACTAGTACTGACATTTATCTTGGTTTTCTTTCTATTTACAGTCGGCGGTCTGGAGTGTTCCTACATCCAATACTTCACCGGGGATGATGATAGGGAGGGCCTAGGTCCCACTGATGCCATTTTACGTAAGTTGATAAGTACGGACATAATATATAGGTACCGTTCCCAGGTGCGTTATTAGTATATTATATACTATATAACTATACAGGCCAACACAATACTGTCCACAACACGCATATCC
>JAUTBR010159876.1:1850-16838 GCA_032361205.1 Pseudorimula midatlantica
TTATTTCATATTTACAACGCAAACATATCATAGTTGATTCATTGGATGAGAGACGATACTAATCATTGATTACTCATAGATTGGGATGGTGTTTGAGTTAAACATATAGTCAGTGTCGCTTTAAGGTCGTTACTGGAGGTAATGTGTCCTGACTGATCCCACTTCCACAGAGTGGTTGTAGCTGCTCATCCACACCACTGTACAGAATACATACTTTCTGAACATTCTGCACTTGCGGAGAAATAATGTCTATGTTCAAATTTCAGGCTTTTTCACATAAATGGCTGTGTAAAATATAATGGTTTTTTTGTGTGTATAGATCAATGCTTAATTCCATTAGTTTATAAAAATTGAAATCACCTGTCAGAGGACTTGTAAATTAATACACATGTGAATATAACATAACTGGGCAACCATCTCTCTATGTCCTATGAATCGCATACAGGAGAGGGAAGCAGGGGTGGGGTGGGGTGGGGGGTGGGGTGGGTGTGTGTGGAAGCAGGGGTGGGGGGTGGAAGCATGAAGTATATCATCATGTACATCCGCCACAGCCAGATTATGTAATAATGTGACAATAAAGTCTTACGTCAAATCAGTTACAGTTGAGGGAAGGGAATGAAGAAGGTTGATCCATTCCTAGATGAACTAGTACCTGACAAAATTGCGAAATTAGGTATATTTCATTGCATTTATGTAATAAATAAAATATTCTCTCATACCATGTTTATCTCATCTCGTGGAGTGCAAGAGGAACACAGACTATGGGATGTAATATTTCTAAATATTGACTCCTACTCCATGAGATGAGATAAACAATATTTGAGAAAAAAAAGCTTTGATATCCTCTATTTAGGTACTCGTAATATGATAACTAGTGAAGTAGCTGGTTGAATGAAGTGCTTGTGTATCAAATGAAAACAGCATTTACTAGTACATTATTTTATGTAAAACTACTTGATCAGTATGTACAACATCTAGCTGTTATTGTATGCATTTAGATCTCGGAGCAGACTTCATCTATCTCAATATCTCTTCATGAAAGGTTTGTTGTTGTCTCGAATATACAATATCACAATTTGTCTTAATATATCTCAGTGTGTCTGTTGATATTTCTGTCTGGCCTAGCACCAGAGAGGTCTTCAGTACCCGGATCAAGGCTAAATTAGTTTTGACCATTAATTGGGTCCGGTGAATTATTCAGATATATACATAATATACTACGACCCCTCGGTCAACTACTGATTGCTGGGTCCTTAAGTATACACGACCCTCGGCACTCCAAGTCCCAAACCATCAACACTACGAGTCCTTAACCCTCTATCTGCTGATGTCAACAATAAGTGCTTAACCCTCTATCTGCTGATGTCAACAATAAGTGCTGTAATGATAATTGATTGGGAATAATTCAGTTATCTAAACTGCACTAGAAAGGTCATGTGAATTAATTTAGCAGTAACAATGTTATAGTTAAGATACATAGGAGCAAGATTTGCGTTCCACCGTTTACCAGATTCCTCGAGATCCATGAAGCATATCATGAAGTGTTGAAATAGTTGTGTTGAAAATATATAAATACACAGGTTATTATTAGTAGTAATCTTAGCCAAATGAAATAATTCATTTGATGTGCTTTGTTAACTTACATGTTGACCAGAAATAGAATTAAAGTTGGTTGTTGTGCAAATTAACATGGACTGAAATCCTCATCGATAAAATGTGTCATTCCATTCACATTTTTTTCTTTTAAGGAATGATTAAGCCATCATTTGTAAATCATTCAAACTACTGAACTAATCTACTTCTTTACTTTTTGTGGGAAACACAGATTTAGCTTGGATCAATGCAGGAATGAAATTATTGACTGCAACTAATTCCTGCAATTGAATGCCAGCAAACTTGAAAAATGGGTTCTCTTTGGGCTACAGCACAATTTTTATTAAAATATTTTTCTCTCCCAACTTCTCATTCTATTGAATTCTGGAATCTTCATAATGGATGCGCTTTACTGTGATGACAAGTATTCATCGTAATCCTATGTGGCTTTTAGCCCATGTCTGAATCTGAACAGTACCATGTCATGACCACCGCAAGACTTTCTGAAGCTCTTTTGTAATCATTATTGTCCTGGGTATCCTTTCACAAAGCTCTCTTATCCGCTAAGAGACCATACAGTGCTCTCTTTGCAGTGTATTAGCTATCGACAAACAGAGCATTATGGTCTAGTGGATAAAAGAAGCTTCGTGAAAGGATACCCATGGGGCCCGTTGCATGACGCTCTTGTAGGCTACAACTATTGTAAGGTCAATGCTTTCTATTGTGATGGGAGCCCAGTTACAACTATTGTAGCGCTACAAGAATGTCATGCAACAAGGTCCTGGAAAAGTTTTTGAGGGGAAAAAATAGTTCAAAACTGAAAGTAGAAATGTAACTTTTATGTGATGCTCATGTCAGCTGTGTCCAGAAGAGCCCACATTGCGACCTTGGTCTTTGGGAACATGATTGGATACAATGTTTCTTTAAGGGAATAGAGGTAATTATTTTCATTCTCTAATTGGTGTATACTAGTACAGCAGTAAATAGTGGCTAGGTCTAGGTATCCTCCAATTCTACTAATTGTCTCTCGCTATCTGAGAGTCCCAGTCTGAGAACATGCCATACATGTATAGTTTGTGTTGGAATTCCAGGAACGGTGCCTTTAAATGAAGACAAGGATCTATGGTATGCATAGGAGTGAACACATGCTTAATTAGCAGTGCGACAAATCCACGCTGATCTAATCACGTCTTCTCTACAACTTGTTGATTAGCAAGATTTACCTGTGTGAGGGAGAGTAGATATTATGTTCACTTTACTAATTGCTGTAAATATCAGGAATAGGTGGAAGTATTTTGCTGGTGTTAATATCTCAAGTGTGTTTACATATCTGGCAAAACATGTCATAATTTGGTTAATTTGATATAAAAAACACAAAATCCCACTTTCATCCTATAAATTCCACAGAATTACATCAACATGAAGTAGTTCTGGCATTCAGATTCCATGAAGCTAAATTTATAACATTTATCAGAGTTTCAGGACATGTTTTAGTTTTTTTAGCTTTTCATTATTTTGTGGAATGACAGCAGGTATGTTACATGGGAGTAATTGTGTGTGTGTGTGTGTGTGTATGTGAGTGAGTGTGTGTTTATGTGTGTGTTTATGTATGTGTTTATGTATGTGTACGCATATGTACAAAATTAAGGTTATTTAATGTAATATGCCAAGTTCTCCAATTTAGTGGTCTGCAATAGTTGTAGAGGAGTGTTATCTCCCTGATTTCCCCCCACCAGTCATCACCTGGAGATACGGCAGCACGGACACTGTAGAGGCCACTATGTGAGTGCTTTCCTCTCTGCAACTCATTTCTCTAGATAATCTCACTTATCTAGGCTGGAAGACCCCAAGGGTGCTGGCAAAAACTTTGTGTGCTCCAATTTACATCTTCCTGAGTAAATGTTTGCACAAGATTCACTGACGTAGGTACGATTGATAGGGACAAAGAATCTCAGATAAAATGGTAATGATTGATAAACAAGCAAATAAACTTAAAATTTTCAGGATAAACAAGACTTGTGTTTCGGCATAATTTTTTTGGAATAAATATTTATATCACATATGTACTATTTTAACAATGTCCTGCTTTGGTCACATTTATCTCCTTTCAAACAAATTAAATCAAATATACACAGTATTATTCTCTAGTTTATAAGACTAGCTTATTCAATCGGTGCCTTTGTTAAAATTGTACGTCAGAATGTTCGACCAGAGGTAACAAAGAGTTATATGAGAGAGACCAACGATGTAGTGTAGTAGACAGTCTCAGCCATAGGACTAGCACCAGTAGCATGGTAACAGTAGTAGTAGTAGTAGTAGTAGATGGTAACAGTAGTAGTAGTAGTAGTAGTAGTAGTAGTTTGGTAACAGTAGTAGTAGTAGTAGTAGTAGTAGTAGTAGTTTAACAGTTGCAGCTGTAGTGATGATGTTGTATATAATATGACCACAGAGTTTTACCATAGGGAACTTGGATGGAGCCAACCCTTCTTACCTAAATAACAAATCATTAATTCATCGCCCAAGGCCAGACTTGGGGACGTTTATGTATCTAAAGTAGTCATTGTTATTTAACCTTTGAAGAATATTCATTTTGAATTAACCACGTTTTTTCCACTCGAAACTTAGCAACAATTAGCATACTAAGTCACACTGTTTTATTCTAATGTTCAGTTCAAAGCTAATATACATTCAACTTTGATCTGCTACAATATACAACCAACTGATATAGAAGTAATGGTGCAACTGCCTCCAAGAATAACACTGCCATCCATCCCACACAAAGATGGCACACAAATCACTGTTGTATACTTCTGTATTTCATCATGCAATACCTAACTTTGTTCTGTCTCCCTTAGTATATTTATTTGATTCATTGAGTCTCTTCCTATCGAAAACCCTTATCCTCTCTAAGAATAGCCCCAGGGGTCCAGTATAAACCAGGCAGCTCATTGGCTAATGACTTCCACACTCGTAATATTTCAGCCTATCTTCACAGATCATCACCTTTAACTGATAGCAAACTCTCAGCTGAATATAAACTCGGCGTACTGTCTTGGCTGCTAAAACGGAATTGTTAACTGGTGAGAGAACGCTGTGTGGAGCTTTGAGAAGCTTTCATTTCAAAGTCTTGTCTTATTGCCTACCATGATTAAATCAACTCTTTTTTTCCTTGGCTAATAAATATATTGAGTATCAATCCTCTTAGATGAGATTGAGTTTTAATGTTCAGTATTTCCACACACGAGCTACATGTCCAGAAACTAGACTCTTTTGGTTCGTTTGATGGAAGTAATTTCCATCAAAGCACATTATGTCTTGCTAATATAAAGGCATTCACCCAAATCATTCTCATTATGAAGCAAGCTCTTACTAGACTGTTTCAGATTGCTATGCATTACACTTCCTCGTGTCGTATGTCTTAAGAACCTGCTTCACTGAAGTCTGTGAAGGTAGGATCTCACGACTTCCTGTTAGCCTATGCCCAACACCACACACTCCTAATATATTGTGTGCGTCTCATTCAATATTTCTTAGAATTCTCTGATGCCTATGTTAATGTCCACGAGCTTATTCGAGCATTTAAATTCCTGAACTAATTAGGTCATTAGCTGATTGACATTACGGATACGGCCCTCAAGACTTTTGAAAACAGCTCGCGTTACTCGCAACATTCTAACATAAATATCGCTCCCTGGTAAGAAAAACTCCCTTACCAATAGTTGCTCTCTGATTATTAATCAAAATGTATACATTAATGTGTTAATAAAGCACACATGGAAGACATAAAGAGTGTGTTTCATGAAACTCCCCGACATGAAGATTAATACAGTATTGCTATAGTGGAACACTCGGGGCCAGTGGCAGAGTGTAGGTAGAGATGCCAGACAGACAGACAGGTAGGAGGGGGCCTCTAGTTACTTGGTAATCGTAATGTATTTTTAAAATAGGAATTGCATGTTTTTAGAACTGATGTAATATGGATAGTAGTTAAGGAAATTATCAAGGTTTAGTTTTTCTTTGATATATCCTTTGATATATTCTTTGATATATATTCATTTGTTCTCCTTCTCTTTTTTCATCTTCCTATTAGTTTATTAACATTAAATGGGTTAAAAATCGAATTAATATGGCATAATTTCTTTTACATATATTCTGATTTGTTTTTTTAGACCATCCTTACTTCAAAGATTCAATTCTTTACTACTTTCAATTTCAATTTGAACAATAATTACATGTAAAATGTAAAAGTGAGTGGTGGGCACATTTGTAGATATTAGTAATGTAAACCATTTCCAACAGAATTTATTTATCTATGTAGGAATTTTTTTTAACAACAATTCCCAAGCATACATGTATGACCAGTATCTCAAATCACAAAAACAAGAATATCAGAACAATCTGTAATTAATGAACATTACACGTTTTTCCTTGGAATGTACAACATACAATTAATCCATCTCCATATTTATTTATACTATGGAATGTACGTTTGTATATATGTATATCCAGGTATCCATGGAAACTGCTAAAAGAAATGCACTGCCGGGTATGGGGTATTCATCTATGTGTCTATTGCTATCTGGGGAAACTTTGATGTGACAGTGGGGTTCAAGCGTATCTACCCCTGTCTAATGTCAGGAATACCAGGAGACTTGAGAGGTCAATTTCCATGATAGCACGGCCTGTACGTAAGACTCACTTGTGTCTGTGTGTGTAAATAGCCGACAAGAGAGCATTGGGTACAGGTACTTATCAAAGAAAGTAAAAACATTTATTTTATCCCAGTTTGTACAAGTAACATCTGTTCTTAAAATTGTTCTTTTAACTCTCCATGGTAAACCGGAGATGTCCCAAATAGCAGTGCCTGTGGCTATTTCAGCAGGGAGAGGGTTAAATAAGGTGTACGTACAATGTAATGAGTGAATAACATAGGTTGTATTAACCTTTTCATGCTGGTGGCAAGCGTAGATGCCATATATTGCAATGATTGTGATAAATTCATAAGTTTATTTATATATAACTGAAACTAGTACAAATCGCAAACATGCTGGAAAGCGATTTTCTGCATGTTACAAGTGCCGTAAGACATTCCAAATTAAACTCTGAATATCCTTGATATCTGTTTTCTGTTAGCATCTTTTCTATGATAGATTGCTGAATTACTATATTTACTTGATGGGTGGGCGGTGGGCTGGTAGGAGAATTAGTTCAGATTAATCTGCGCACCTTCGGCTGGTTATAGGAAGATAATGACCTCTCTTCTACATTGAAAATTGCAGTGAATGTCATTCAAGTTATCATAGACATTCCTAATCAAATATCAAATGTACTAGTATGCATTGAAAGCTGCAATAGATTAGCAACCAGAGTCATGATGAGAAATACATGGTAATTTCGTAAATAAAGATATTTACATCCAGTGTATATATAATTGTCTTTACTTGAACATTGTTACCACTGTTGATGTCTGAAATTGACTCAGTTTTGAGTCAGTAATGTTGTGGATGATTTAAAGCTATGATGTATGGTAAGTGAAGACTAATTTATATGTGACGAATACCAGACTGAATATATGTATAGATTAGTTTTACCATTAATTGGAATATTTTAATGAAACCCATTCAATTTGTCGTGTTCATGAAGAAAAGCTTCATTTTCATGAATGTGAACAATGACATTGATAAATTGTTGTGATTACAATTTATGATATAGTGGTACATGTAACATGTACTTTAATATTCCCTGATGATTGATAACAATTTGTAATGATGATGTTAGTATTCATAACCAAGAAAGAAATTAACTCATAAATATATCATGATAAAATATTGTCCATATTAACAGTAAAATTTCATAAAATAGTATTGTGTTATGAAATATCTCCCCAAAATTATTCCATAGTTAATCGTAAATTAACCATAATCCACGTAAATGGTTTCTGATTGTCACTGACTATTAGTGACAGCTTTAATGAAATATATTTCTCATCTACATTTATGTTTAGTGATTAAAGTACTATATCTCCATCATGTATGAATCCATTATAAGTCATTTTGAGTGATTGAAGTATTTGCAGATAAAAATGCAATACTATACTTTAAAGCTTTTAATGTAATAAGCTTCATGCTATTGATGATTTATGATTTTTTTTAATCCATTAAGTCAGTGATTAATCTGTTTTTCCTATTTTTTTCTCCAATTTTTTAATGTGGTAAAATATTTTAAAAGCATAGTGAATAAGTTACATGATAATCATTATTAAATTAAATATGCAAAACCAATAGTGGATTCAACTGAATTTCATTTACGTCATTACACGTCAATAGAGTACCAATAACCAGTCAATAGAAACCTGAGACATTTGTAAAAATGCATTTAATTCATATCTCCAGCCAAGTTCATATCTGAAAACCCATTGCAACTATTAATTATATTCTACATAATCAGTGGTAAGCTCTATTTCATCTAAGATGAGAATATCTTTGGAAGAATTCTCAGAAATTGTGATGTTGGACAGGTTTTCTTGGAGTTTGAACTAGCTACCAACTTTGGCCTTTCTGTATGAAGTCATTGATCCCATCAACTCTTAATGTCAGCCGCCAGATGTCTATCTTTGTTCCTGGGTTGTCCTGACATGTGTATATGTCTTGAAAATATATATTAAAAATAATAAAATAAAACTTTCTAATTTGGAAATTTCATTATTGTTTTCATGCAATTGAGTTAAATCGTTTCCATGTTCCAAGATGAACTTCCTGCAGACAACCTTCATTGCTACCCAGAGAACAATCATCATAACTCATTCAGGTGAAGTGTTGAAATCCATAAGAGGGGATCCCGTCATTACCATACCTGTTCGGACTACCAAGAGGTTTCTACAGAAGGAATCATATTCCTCTATTGTGTGACAAGCTCTTATCATAACACTGGTTCCCTTGGCCAGCATTCCTGGAACTATTTGGACAAAGCACCAAGGCTGGAAGGAGTGTGTGGAAGGTAAACAGTCTCTCCTGGCAGATAATGATAGAAGATACAGCGTAGTATGAGTACAGGAACATCAGAGAGAAACTGTTGGTAATGAAGCAAGTGTTTGGAACCATAAACACTCCCTAGACTGATAATTACAGAAGATTCTACATAATAATTGTATTTCCAAGAAGGAGAATCATGCTCTAATAATGAATATTTGGAAAATATGGATACATCTGTATTGTCGGACATATGTTCTAAGGTAACCCCATAAGTACTAAATGTAAGCTTATGGTACTGGTAGTATTGTACATCCTGAATAGGATATGAAAATATACAGTGCTATAATGTCCGGCTACGCTTGATAAAATTCACGACTATTTCTCAATAATATTGCACTGTGAAAGGGTTAATTGTAACTCAAATAGATCTTACTTGATGAACCCAATCAAGAATGGTCTTAAGTATGCACTTACCCTCATGTCTTGGAGTTTTTCTAACAGGTCCACCCAGTAGTTCTCATTGATTACGATCTTTGCTGGAATTGAAATGGTCTCTAGTGGTATTGATGGATGAGATAGTGTAGTCTAATTTACACCCACCGTTTTAATTTTTATAGAAAGCTTGAATTACACATAGGGCAATGGTGCTTTCGTGTTACCAGTACTGACAGATTTTGTGACATTTCATAAACATTGAATAAGATTTAATGCATATTTGCCTATTTGCCTATTTGCCAGCCAGACTTTATATGCCAACATATCCATACAAAATCCGGAAATGCAACTCGACCACTATTTGAGCCTGTCAACAACGAGAAACCTTTATCTCGTGCATTAACTATACATTAAAATGTCAATTTCAAGAAGTTTATCATGTGAGAATAAATTACTATTACCAGTAATAGCAAAAATATTATTCCAATAGTAAAATGTGTAATCTAAGCCAATGCTTTATTAGATGAATATTGAAAATACTTCAAACTTTGATTTAAATACAAGTTCTTGTTTTACATATTGACATATCACACTGAACATTTTGACATGTGTAATATGTAATATGTAATACTCTAATTTCAATTGAATTGATATACACATATTCTGTTAACAAGGTCATGTGCACATGATAAAATATCCATTTCAATTATTTTATGAATTGTCTTTGTTGCCAACAACCATGTTTTGTTATTCCTATGGCAACCAAAGTCCACAACCTTCAGAAAGAAGTTGGCAAAGATATTTCTAATAAGCCAAATGCCTGTGGAAATTACATTATATTCTCCCATTGACAGTATTTTCATTTCAACGTGTACATGAAAGACATCACACTCGCTCATAGAATAATATAAACACAGGCAATCAGCATATCAATGAAAGGATATCTTTGATTTTTTTCTGCAACCACAATGCCACTTAATGATTGTTGGTTAATGAGGCTTATGGCAACAACCAAGGTAATTTCACTGCTTTGTGGAAAAATTGAATTACGTTGTTTTTTTCTCTCCAACATGTTTATCAAAGAAAAGCAAAGGAAACAAGTGTATTTATTGGAGTAGTCCTGTACCAGCTAGAGCCACTTGAGTTTATCTTTTATCCATATTTATTTGTGATACATAGCGATACTAAGTACAGAGAATCCTATATGAGTTCTGTGTTGCTACCATGTTTATTTGTGATACTTTAAAAACCATGTGTCTGCAACTTGACCTAAGTATGAAACTGAAGTGTAATGACAATAATATACATGTATGCGTTAGCAAAAAACAGTTCCGTCAACATATGGCACTAGCAACAAACAGTTCTGTCAAACTATGACATTAGCGACAAATTGAGATAACCAAATAATTGTCTGCAACAATATTTAGAAATATTCATTAATAATGATACAAGCCAAGAATATGAATGAAAACAATAAAAGTATAAGAAAAACTTACTAGTATAAATGGCATTGCTAATGTCGTGTGTTTCTGTCAAACTTTCTGTCAACACATGACATTAGTAACATTGATTTTTAAAACTTATTTTAAACATTAATTAAAAGGGTTTAGGACATTCCTTTTGTATATTTCATCATATATTACCATTAGTGTATGTTTTTAAAGTTCAGCGAAAAAATCCAGAAAGAAAAGTGATAAATAAAAAGTCACGTTCAATGGGAGTAAATGGTGCACTTTTAAATGGAACATGTCATATATTGGCGTGTAATCGGTGGCATTACAGTTGAGAATGTTTTTTATTCAGATGTAGTCTAAGTTTCTGTCTATTTCTTCTAATTAATTCTGAAAAAGTGAGAATTGACTACACACTCATTGCGGTACGCTGTCAGTGTTGATAACGGATTTCATCCATGAACCTGTGTAAGACAAGAGTAGAACAATCTTGAGCTTCTTCAGATACAGTGCAGAGACAATTTTCAAAAATACATAAGCTGTTTTATGGTCTTGTGTACTGTCCTTGTGTGTACCACAAACAGTGGCATGTAAATAGCCTGTGTTGCAGAGATGGCTGGGATGTGGCCGAGTGGTTAGCATGCTAGTCCATGGCTTCAGAGGTACCGAATTCAAACCCATCATGGCACATAGGTGGAAGATTCCCTATTGCTTCATACAGCAATAAATCACTCGGTTAATCAAACCCACCACAAGCTTGACATTGATCTCCATAGAAGTTGCCTGCCTGTATGAGAGATTGTAGATTTATGTGTACATATCGATAGAGATTCAATACATTTGGTTAACTTTTGTTTATTGTTTTAGTTATTTGAAGTCATAGATTTATGTCAATTTCCCCAGGTTTTTGATAACAGTGGCCCATTGAATGACGCTCTTGTAGGTTACAACTATCATAAGGTCAACGCTTTCTATTGTGGCAGGATCCCAGTTACAACTATTGTAGCACTACAAGAGCTTCGTGCAACGAGCGCCTGGTCTGTTGTCAAAGGTCATTGATTACCAGTCACCTATCTTGTCTGTTTGTTTGATTGACAGGTTATGCTATGCAATTATTGACAGGTAGCACTGTGGAACTATTGGTAGGTAACATTGTACCATGATTGACAGGTGAACACTACAATTTACAAGTAACATTACAATCATAAACAGGTAACACTACAATTATTGGCAGGTAACAATATGCTATGATTGACAGGTAACAATGTGAAATTATTGACAGGTAACTAATGATTGATAGGTTAAAAACACTACAATGATTGACAGATACCACAGTCCAATGATTGACAGGTAACTACAGTGATTGACAGGCAACAACTTGGTATGATTGATATATAATAATATGAAATGAGTGACGGGTAACAACATACAATGATTGACAGATAACACTGAATTTATTGACAGGTAACAGCGTGCAAGTTTGGTTCCCACACGAGAATCAACACCAGAATACATACCAGAACACCCATTACCACAAATATCAATCAGGTTCATGCAGCACATCCCTATCAATTTCACAATTTGAATGGAAATTATTTATGATTGTTTCTATTATTTATTTCTGATTCCGCTAGTTGTCAAGCTGCTGTCAACTCGCACTGGGATTGTTTTCGTTACAAGGCTGGAGATTGTGATGGGCCGCTATACGTGATTGCCAGGAAGCACTGCTCATTAGTATAAATTGCAATCAATCCGACAGCTATTGATGACTGTGTCGTCTATTTCGCTATCACTTGTACCTATGATTTAATCAATTGCCTCAAAGCTTGACTTTGTTAATTTGTGCGCTCTTTGCCTATGGGGTTCCAAGTCAAGCAAATACCGACCAAACTATAAGCCATGTCCCACTCACGGAACTGTTTTTTCAACCATGATGTTCTATCAGTCTCTGAGTGGCTTTTCTTGTTCCTCTCTCACGATTTCAAATCTGCAATTTTGGATTGTCCTGTTTCCGTGTTTTGGCATTGATATTGCCTGATGAGCCAGAAGTTAAACTAAGATTCTCCTATTTCAGACACTGTGGATACTACCAAGTCATCAGCCTGAGCAGCAGTAGCTGGGATATTTGTACAGGCACAGATACAGACAGATGCCATGGAAAGTGACAACATAGATGCATGGTAAGACCAGATTTCACATCGTTTGTTTAGATATAAAGAAAACTATTCACCACATCCTAAACTTCCTGTTCATCAGATTATACATATTTACTTGATTATCTAGGAAATAATTATTATTATAAGGAATGGATTTTTGTATATATACATTTTTAAGTGCCTGCCTAATAACCTGGTGGTATCGTTGCAACCAGCTGTAAAATGGGTACCCAGTAGGGTGGCATGGAATTGTGAAGGTTGACCTTCTAGCAGCTGAAAACACTATTTGGATTGAATGTGCCTAGGGAGTTGAGAAGGTGAAATGACTGCACAAAGTAAATAATCATGTAAATAATAATTCTAATTAGCAAGGAATCATTGACCATTTAAAACAAGTTTTTATTTAAGTAGACACTGACCTCATGAAAAATTAGTCTTAACACTTCTATTTCAATCTGCTGTGCAATGAAGCCATTGACATCATGTGAATCATGTGCATGACATCAACTGTGTACATGACATCAACTGGGATCATGACATCAACTGTGTACATGACATTAAACATGATCATGACATCAACTGTGTACATGCCATCAAACATCATCATGACATCAACTGTGGACATTAAGTTGCCCAATCACATGCAGAAATAGAACACTTTGATTTTATTCAGCAGGGAGAAGGTAAAACATGGTCATGACATCAACTGTGGACATGACATCAACTACATGGAAATTACATTAATAATGGGCATGACATCAAACTTTCTCTGTAATGTTTTGATACTGAATTCTGCACTTTGATAATGTATTTATTGTAGAGAAATTGAAGCACAGAACTGGCTTACTGACTACAGATGACCCAGCTTGTACAATCCAGATCATGTTCCAAATGTCGGAGCCATAATCCCCGTAATAAATAGAACATGTTTATCTATAACAGCCAGAGTTGCTAGATAATGTAATACGTTAATTATTCCAATGGTGTATGTGCTTCTGACAAAGCCATCCAAAACAGTACATGAACGTGACAAATTGTAAGCAAACACATCACCATTAGGTTGTCCTTGTGTCAACAGCTACTGGTCAACTAAAACAGCAAGTGTAGATGAACAGCACGTTTGATACATGCTGTTCTAATGTCCGTCATTACTGCGTCGGCTAAATAGCAATGCAGCTGCGGGGATCCTGACAGATAAGACCAGGTACAGGAACTGCAATGCTGAGGTAATGGATTTCAAGACCAAAGCAATGTTTGCGTGGTTTCCCCCCGTTGGTCTCGGAATTCTGACTGGGAGCTTCGACAGCCGGCGTAAATGTCAACTTGGGTCAGATCGGCTAACAGGTCTGCAGTAAATAAGACAACATCTGCAAAGCATTTTAGCATATTAGTATGGAGAATTAATGAAGGGATATGTTTCCTTTCTGTATTTTTGATAGACAAGATAAGTATTTGTACTTTTTGATTATTTATTTGAGTAATACTGCACCTCTAGAATTCATCCTGAAGCTGTCTGTCTTTGATTTCTTCATATGGTATTGAAACATCATGGCATGTGTTCAGTATTCATGTGTATCTGTATTCTAGGCTGATAGGGACCTTCATTGAAATGATCATATTGTTGCCGTATAGTTATGATAGCATTTCTCAATGTGCAATCTGTGGATATCTCAATTAACCCTCTCAATGATAGATTAGACAAAACCACAGCTCTTTAGGGCATCTCTGGTTGCCTTCAGCATAGAGAGTTAAATACTGTATTGATCTATTTAACCCAGTGTTATGTCACCAGATGACCTAAATTTTTCAAATATTCCTTGTCATGAAAGTGAATTCAATGGATTCTAATTCAGTGCTCCCTATAGGAGATGACATAACATGTACAAGCACACATCACCATTATCCTGATCTACAATGGATTAATTGCGGCCACTGCTCCATGGACAATTCAGATTGTCACCTCCTGTTGCTTCTAGCCATGGCTTTGGAGTCACATTATCATTTTCAATTTCAATAAAAATTGACAAACAGTCTGGTTGAGTTTCAGTTTCTTTTCTAGATAAATATTTCATTATGATGTAGATCAATATCTGCTTCTAGGCAGCCTAGACATTGACTTCACTGTGGAGTCATGGGGATGGAATTGTTATTGTATGCGAAAAATCTGGAAATATGATCAGTGTGGAGAAATCACCAAGTCATAAGTTACTTAACTTTTAAAAGTGTGGGTTTGCACAGTTTCTGTTGTGTCATCTGATGAAGCTGATAGTTTAAGTTTGAATCTGGTATTTTCATCACGGTGGAAAACAGATTGGCAGGCCATGGATATTATTACACAATGTCTAGATACCTAGGATCACAGTATTATTGGAATACTGTAAA
>JAUTBR010159987.1:4175-16835 GCA_032361205.1 Pseudorimula midatlantica
ATTGAGAAAATAATATGGGGACCATTCTCAGGTCCAATGGTGGTCAAATCATTAATTTTCAAGGGGTCCCATAGATACCTTTAACATTGCAGATTTTAATATGACCACCAGGACCCCCTCTATTTCAAACACTGTATAGAGTGCATATAATTACCAACTTAGATGGGATGCTCTGTAGCATAAGTGTAATGTCATTGAAAACTATCCTTGGAAATGTATCAGCCAGATGGACAGGATGGTTTTGAAGACGTCTCGGACATCTTGAGTGACCACTTCCGTGAACACTAATTCCGTGCTTCTTCTCCTATATTGGTAGTGTCGGCACCAAGGGCTGGGCAGTAGTGTGTCTGCACCACATGGCGGTAGTGTCTGCACCACATGGTGAGAGATGGACATGCATCTGGCCCCCTGGTCCCGCCCCACTGCCTGTGGTTTACACTGTGGTCAGTGATACTGTGGCACCTGATGCTGGGTGTTTACCTAGGGTCTCCAGATACTCTGTGGGGGGTTTACTTTCCAGCCAGGGGGAAACTGAACCCTGAATGTAGGGGCTCACTTTCAGGCTGGAGGAAACTGACCCCGGAGTGTAGATGCTTGGGGTATTGGACAAGCAGGTGATGCCAACAGACAGCTGGTTAAGAAGTGCAGTTGTTCATCGGCATCATTACATGTTCCATACAGTTGTCTCATCTTGGAGAGAGTGGAGTCTGTACGGACCCGAGAGAAGACCATGTGGTGTAATGGTTATGCCCGGACCATACAGTACCGTCTCTGGGGTTATGCAAGATCCTGAAAGCATTTCACAATCCCTGCTTATCAGTTGATCATACATATTCAACAAACCTCATGCAATATGCATGACGACTTGGTGGACTATGTGTAATTTGTTTGTATGACCAGTTTATCAGTAAAGCTGGTGCTGTGGGTATATCTGACTATGTATGGTACTTAATTACTGGCTTCTGTAATGAAGACCTCCATGCAATGCTGATGTGGAGCTGTAGTGGAGCTGCATCAGATTGCCGTAACTTTGTGACGATAATCATATCATGGATAAATTATATAGCCACAAACTTTTCTCAAGTGCAGTTGATCTACATGTGAAGAAAGTATCTAATTATTGTCATGGTTAGCCATCACCTAAGATGTTAATGAAGATATTTGCAGTGATTTCTAGTTAATGTTAATGAAGATATTTGCAGTGACTGTTAGTTAATGTTAATGAGGATATTTACAGTGACTTCTAGTTAATGTTAATGAGGATATTTAAAGTGACTTCTAGTTAATGTTAATGAAGATATTTGCAGTGACTTCTAGTTTATGTTAATAACAATATTTGCAGTGACTGTTAGTTAATGTTAATGAAGATATTTGCCATGATTGCTAATGAAGATATTTGATGTACAAACTGACACAAAATTGTGTAGAAATATTTACTCCTCCAGTCCAAATACAATCCCTAATGTAAACATTCAGCTATCTTCTTCAAACCCTGTATTTATTTTCATTTGGGACATGCAAGCAAAGATTTCCATAGTTATTTTCTATGTAAACAAAGATGCACAATTGGAAATATAGCAATGCCAGCACATTTTATGTACCTGGTTTTTGAACTTTTGTCTATCTATTTCAGATAGCATCACGTGTTAAACTTTACTCATATTTATGCTAGATTTAGGGCATTTTGAGTTTGCTGCAGCAAAAAGATGGTTAAATGACCATTGGTTTGTCAGAACTGTAATATGAATGTTGACCAAATAGTTTAAACACTTTCTGAAGATTGGTCATCTTCCGCAAATTTAGGCTTCACACAATATTTCCGTTGAAATAGTCACTTTTTGCATGGATTGTAAGGATTTGAAATGTATAAAACATCTGGTATTTTTACAGGTTATAATCTAGGTCATACTTTAAATCTATGGTTGATGTTTATGAAATAAGTTGTTTATGCAATGATCATGTTTTTTTGATACCGTATATGGGAATAATAGACTTCAAACTGATGTATTTCTGTAAAATGTAATCTATCTGTTCATTCATTTTGGAGCACTTTTAATATATTTTATCTTACACGTTCTGCCCAATACACCAGGCAGACATTGAATAAACCCATACAATAAGGCCAATAATGTTCTACACCAAGTCCACCCAACTTCCATCAGCTGACATTATGCTTGAAAGCAATATCCCATTACTCTATGTTTTGTGTGTGTTGAGTGCACTATTGTCAGCATAGCCGGGCTGCTCGATTTCACTATACTACCGCATGTTTGCTTTCAACATCTTGGGACGATGTCTGCTCATATATTGTTTTCAAGCTGTGTTTACCTTCGGTACTTTCCAGTTTGCCGAGATACAGACGAATTAAGAGAAATATTATCTCTGTCGTGTGCATGACGATGAACAATATGTCAGTTCATAACTTTGTGTGTTTGTGGTTTACTATACGCGGGTAGTTATCTTTAGAAGATATTTGAGGTTTTCTATGTCAGTTCGCGTGTATACCATGTTGCAGAAAGAAAGGTCCTTACGTATCATTACTGATGTCAACTATTGTTGAATGCCGTCAAGTGTTGGTGTGTTCTAGATGGAGGTGGGTCTGGGTGTAACTGTAGCTATGCACACTATCTGGACCTCCCGATACGTATAATTTATGTGCGAGATACCTCTGTGTCCTGGTTTAGATTCAATGTCCCATTCAATGGGTCCTTTATGTTCCTGGAGATAGTATCGTGGCAGTAATGGCAGCTTGTATCAACTCTTCAAAATTACTAGGTAATAAATAGCACACAACAGGCAATTTTTAAGGTTCTGAGATCCCAAATAGTCCAGTAGCGCATGCGCACACGCACACAACAGGCAATAGCACACAACAGGCAATTTTTAAGGTTCTGAGATCCCAAATAGTCCAGTAGCGCATGCGCACACGCACACACACACACACACACACACACACACACACACACACACATACACACACACACACATACACACACACGCACGCACGCACGCACACACACACACACACACACACACACACACACACACCACACATAATGCTCAACCACATGAACACTGGTATACATATCATAGGCTCGCATACATTTATCAAAGTAAATCTGAAAAATGATGTGTATGATATTATTTCTAAGCCCTTAGCCATAGCTAGTATTGTAAGGCGGATTTAGATTACTGACAGCTGATCTTTAGTGAGTTCCCACATGGCAACTTTGTGGTATTGTAATTTCATTTCATGTTGTATTGGAATTCCATCTTGTCACTTCTATGCTCTTGTCAAACATGTCAGATATTTTGGCAGGGATAAGTTTATATTGTGTGGTATAGTAGGCCCAAATGATCTTATTGTATTTGAGGACACTTTCGTCATTTGCTGAGGTCAACTGGGGTTACCTGGGTATTAATTAGTTTTGAGGAAACCTGATTCATTTGAGAGTGTGAAGTTTTCAGGTCACATCCATTGAATAAATGTTAAGTGTAATTTACAACACATAGGAATATTGTACGTTAGCAGTTGAATATTTGTATAATATATAGAAACATTTATGGATGACAGTTTAAATAGCCATCTGAACATTTAAACTTATTTCACACATCAATTATTTAGTGAGAAGATTATCTATTCTGAAATAGTTTTAAAATCTGCTGTATATATTATAAAGCAGCATTTTTGGCATGCTTTGCATTTATACCAAATTCTTCACGATGTATCAATAATGACCTCACTAATTGTTATAATTTTACAAGGTAATTGTTTTAAAGTGTTATATCATTGAGCTTTAAAACAGAAGTAATGACTAATTATTGCTTTTAATATTGACACATGCTGTGTTTTATTGAATATTGACACGTGTTGTATTTTCATTATCAATATGTGTTTATTATCAATACTGTATTATCAATTATTTATCAGGCCGTCCACTCAAGCTGAGGCTAACCTATCCTGAAAGATTAAACAACACATACATAATAAGTCTTACACTTTGCCTCCAAATCTCCAACACAAATGTTTTGCCTGGCCTCCTTATGTAACCCAAGTGCCTCCACGCCTCCACACATTATTATAATAGTGTCCTTGTTTTGAAAGTGAACTGCAAGCCATGTCTCCATACAAGCTAGCTAGGGCCATTTACACTTGGCTAGTCTGGTCAAAGGTAAAAAAATAAACTGGACAAAATAGCGTCCATACTGTAACCTGCAGCTCAGAGTGGCGGATGGCCATTAGACTGTCGCGCTTCACATTCCTTTGCCTCCAGGCACAAGACTCCTCTCTGATTGAAGAGTGTCACTAGCCCCTTCTCTCCATAGTAAGAAAACGGGACGGTGGAAAGCGGATTGTAAAAAGGGGGGTCGGGTATTGATTATCTGCGTGAGTCAGTGTGCAGCAAGGTCGTCTGATCATTTCCCAGTTCTTTGTCTGAACACTGGAGTAATTACAAGGAAGAGTCTGGAATGGATCACGTTTCTGGACGTCGTTCAGCCACGGTCCGGTCGTGCAGTCCCGCATTTCCCACCTGTGGGAGAATGAACTGCTCCGGAGGACTGCTTCGGCTCTGAGATCAGTGGAGTGTTACACAGAACACCAGGAGCAGACATACCTCCACATGGTACACCATCCCCCCAGAATTGAGTGGACACAGAGAGGTAGCCTGGACTGTATTGTTTACACACATCCGACCTATTTTAGCCAGGTGCAATAGGTTAACGCATAGAGACTGGAAGTGTTTACTTTGGGGTTATGCGTGCTCCACTGTCAACTCTAGTTGTCAGTGTGGCTGGACAAGCTAGCTAGATCGACACAGGATATACCTTACAACTGTGCAGGCTACACGGCCCAGGCAAGGCCGAGAGTGACACAAGCTTAGGGATGTAGTGTGTGGACCAGGGGTCCTATCTCTCATTCCTTTCCCTTCCTAGGATTTATTGTTATCATCTTCTGGTGACTCCGTTTGTGCAGGAAGCAGGCCGGCTTCAGGCCAGATTTATGTAGCGTCTCTAAGCAACCAGATACGTGGATTCCCTGCTTCGATTCTTGGGACAATATTATTGATGGATTTTTGTCCTGTGAAGTCCACTTAGCTGGATTAAAACAAAGCAGCTGCTTGCTTTACCCTCGTATCAAATCTCCATCTACACATTATTTGGATTTACTACAGGTAAGTGTGGATATGCCTAATGTTGATATTGTGTGACACAACTCATCAGAATCGGTGCGTCTCTAGCGTGTCTGTTATCGACACTCTGGGAATATAGATTATTAACTATGTTCAACGTGTGTGTACCCGATTGATGCCTGCACTGCACAAACCTGATTGTCCTTATTTGTGTATGAACCTCATCCACACATTCGTAGTGCATTGTTTCTTTAACTTCCTGTTCTTGCAATCAGAACAACAATTCATCAACACATTATCAGTATATGTCATTACTTTAACCTGCTTCAAAACCTACATGACTTATTTTAGGATCAATTATATAACCTGTTTGCCCAATTCAACACATGACATGCTCACGATCCACTACATGACCTGTTTTTTAATTTATTACATGACCTGTTCCCCAAATCACTATGAAATTTCTCAAATCACACTGACACTTTTCCAATCTGCTACGTGACTTATTTCCTCAATCCATTACGTGACCTATTTATTCCCCAATCAGCTGCATGACATTTTCTATTGGCTGCTATTACTTCCCAAATACGAAATGATAATAGACACAACAACAATCTTCATCTAAATATAGTTTCATTGCCTGTGGGTGAACAATTCCTGCTTTAACATTAAATCCACACTCGATACACATAATAGTCAACTACTGTATTTAAGCCAACTCTTTATTGTTTCCCTAATGATGACAATGACAGGTATGCGGTTCCCATCAATACAGAGATGATAATCAGCTGTGGATAGAAGTACTTGTCTTATCTCATACCAGAGTGCCAGCCGTGTGTGAAGATAGACACACACTCTAGCCTGATAACATCTCTCCACATCTCTCCACATCTCTCCACACTGTAGAACTTCACTGTCCAGCTCTTGTGTAGCATTCCTACAGGATAGCCTCATGTCCTCCCTCAAGCAGAACATGACATTGTAGCAGTTGTAATTAGGGGAATTAAATAATGGATGTACTGTGTAATTTCCTATGTTAATAAATGGCAATGAGCTTTGTCGTTACGCACGGAGCATTCACTGGAAAAGAATGTGCTCGGAGCCCACTCTCCTATGTTGATTTTCTGGATTATTTCAAGTGTAAATATTCATGTAGGGCAGCTAGTTCTGTTTGAACAACTTGCTTTTTAATATGTCTTCCTCTGGCAGTTGTATAATGTTAGTTCAGTTAAAATAGCAAAATTATTCCACTTCCACGTTCATTTCTGATAATATTTCTGCCTGATATTATTTCTATGTTGGTCTTCTAGGTTGTGTTGTAAGTCTGCTTTCTCTCATGGGTGTCGTGCACCTATTGACCACGGAACCTTGCAGTCCAATGCCTGTCTTTGTATTGGAGCTGCAGCTATGGTTCTCTGTCAGATCCTCTTTGGATGTCGTCCCTGGAGACATTGGATGGTCTGACTGGGAGATGTGTAGCATGTGCAGGAACTTGTGTTCCTGGGCGGGTGTTGTGTTTAGAGTTCCACTTCCACCCACAGACAGACCGACTGCCAGCAGATTCTATGACAAATCAATAATGTTAATGAATCCTGTGCAGTCCGCTTTGCATCCTATTTGCCAGATCATCTTCTGTTCGACTTCCTAGCAGTCAAACTAGAACATTTAACCCTTACATCAATCAGTAATGTGGAAATTTGTCCGTCGGAAATTATTCGTATGGTATTGTGTTTTTGGGGAAGTATGATAACATTGTGAAGAAGTTGGCAATGTTGGTGAATCTAATGGTTATTTATTGCTATGTTACGATGTGCCAGTGACTAATTTCCAAAGAAGAAACCATCAATTCTTAAAATTGTAACACAATGATAGAAAAACAATTTAGAAAAATAGAAAAGTAAATCTTAGGAGAAAGTGCAGCAAACTTTGACACATTCACATTTGACTTCAAATATAGTACATAACAAGAGTTTGATTAATCATAATGTCCAGCACATATGGGGTTAACTTGGCCATGTCCAGGACGTATGGGGGCTGATGGATGTGAAGTTCAGTGTGTCTTGACATTTCAATCACAGCCAGTGTCAGCAGCTAGCATCCTTGGATACAAGACGAGATAATTCCCAAATGCTGGCACCTATCAATAGAGTCGCTGACAAAGCACATCTGAAATATTGGCATTGAAGTTCGGCAGTGAAGAATTTGAATTGAATATTTTGGTCAAAGAATTAATGCCTCTTCATAGAAGATGCCCAGCTGGTCATTGGAGGGTAGAGTCTGAAGGTGATTGTGATTTCAGAAACACCATTCAGCGACTTCAGCAATGTGTTCACACACTCTCAAGAAAGTGAACACAATGATTTAAGACCTCCAGGTGATTGATGGTTGTAGAATTTAGACAGAGACAAACTTTATTACCTTTACAGGAATTTGCTTTGCAACTAATTATGCATTTCTTGCTACTGTTGTCAACTGTATTGAAACATTATTGCTTGTACTGGGTAGGCAATTGTTATCATGAAACATGTATGCAACTTGTATGTCAGTTATTCTAAAAGTCTAAAAGTCTTGTTGTCGCTTATGGGTGATGTATTCCTGCTGCGACTTAAAGCTTTAATTCAATCAATCAATCTAAAATCTTGCATTGGATATATATGAGTTGTGCTGAAATGCTTACTCTGGGTGTGTATCGGTTATAAATGCTGATGTACTTGTACTGGAGTATGTGTTAAATCCCTGATAGTTATCCTCCGCAGACACAAGAACGTGTTCTAATCCCAGTACAGAGCTGGCCACAGTGTGTAGATGTTGCTATTTAAAGGTTAGCCTGCCAGAGGAGTGTTTATTCTAAACGTTGTGTGGTCAGAAAGGCAATGGGTCTGTATGTGCTTGGCACTTTGCTGTCCTTATAGAGGACAAAACCCATGCAGAACAGCGTCTTCAGGTTGGCCGTTCCCTTCCCACCTAGACCAGATGAAACGAACGATTTTGTTTTGTGTTTTGTTGCCACCCACAATGTATGTCTAGCATACTGAATTTTGTTTGCGTTCAGAAAGTTTACACTTGGTTTATTGGAGATGAATGTGTTCACGGTGAACAGAGCTTTTATGTGGTTGCATACTCGTATATAAAGATTTCCTTTAACTTCCAGGCACAGCTATAAGCCTTGATTACCTTCATGACCCTTTGCTTTTACGTTTTTAGTAGACCTTTCAATAATTCATTTAACAGCGTGCATTTAACATCAGCAATATGGATTAACTTATATTTATACAAAGAGAAATGTCAAGCTTTGAGGTCTGATACTCTATCGAGATGTGTTTACAGTTTGTGTGATACCAACCCAGTTAATAAGGAACAGTCAATTATTCCATGTTTAGACACAATAATCTTCAAAGTGTGACCTTTGCAGTATACTGAGAGTTATGTCCCCTAGGTGTTGGTTCATACCCAGGTTCTAAGGGATTAACTCTTCTTAACTGAGGATTATCATTGTAATCAGGATCACAATAATCTGTAACACATGTTACTTGGCAGGCTAGGAGATAAAACCAGACTTGTACATAAGGTGACTACAAACTTGACCTTAATTTCAGGAATTACATTACGAATATCTTTGTCACAAGTGTATTCATGGACATTGATGCAAACCTTGCCTGAATAATTGAGATTTCTGTGTTATGGTATTTGCCATTCTTGTAGACAGTTTAGCACTTTGAACCCTTGGTACACTATTCTATTTAATGGTAAACACTAGGTCTGATATGCCTGGGCTATTTACTCTCCATCTTCCGGCTCTTGGAGATTAATTGGAACGTTTGAGACCCTTTAGTGAGTAACAAGATAAGATAGGACCCCGACTGAGATGGCGAGATCGGTGAAAGTAGAAAATGTACCAGTACTTATTTTTGTCCATGGATTCCACTGAAGATGTATGGCTAATTGTGAATGCTTCTTTGTGGCTGCAGCATTCATTGTGCTCATGGTATTACTGGAATCTCACTATAGATCTATCATATTCACTGGATACATATTTATAATGAGATCCAGCCTCTTTGTTCAATAGACAGTTCCTTTAAATAACTAATGAAAGTTTATCATCTTTAAAGATAACTTTTAGTTGAGATGCATCTGCTTATCCCAATTTTATAGATTAATTTTCAAGCCATAGACTTGAAGGTGGATCTCCTAATTGAAGACTTAATTGCCTGTTTTAGGGCACCTTGATATTCATTATGAGATTAGGACCCCATACGAGAGGCTTAGATCTGTCTGGTGTTTAGAAACCAGGCTCCATGACTGTTCTGGTGCTTAATGAAATTACCATTTGACCGGGTCAATTTAATTTTATAGTTTTCTGGAGTTCATTATCTATGGCAGTTTATGAAGCCAGGAGGTCAATATCTGGACCTCATTAACTTTGGAAGCCATTTACATATAGAATACATGTTTCACATTCTGCTTATTTTAAGTTCTGTTGTGTTCATATCTGTAAGAAGAACCTTTTGACATCATTTACTGTACATCGTAACATAAAACATGTAGAATATATGTCTTTCTTATTCAGCTTGCTTTCAATTTATCAAATTCATATAGAATAAGAAACCTTTTGACATTATTTACATAAAATATGTAGAATATGCCTATTTCTTATTCTGCTTGCTTTCAATTGATTATGTTCATATAGAATAAAAAACCTTTTGATATTACTTGGTTTTTTTTGCGAGGTCTGCACATGCATTATTAGCTTTGCCGGGTTTTTTTTTGCGAGGTCTGCACATGCATTATTAGCTTGGCCGGGGTGGTGTATTTCCAGCTTTGTAACGCGCTCGTGGCTTTGAGAACTACCTTTATATTTCAATCTTGGTTCATTCTTAAGACTCATCATTTCTGTCAAGAAGGTATGATTCCTTGTTAATTAAGATCTTTGCCCCTGCTGGTTCTGGTTGTCTTGTGGTTTACTGACCTCCATTCTGATGTGTGCATTGCATTAGCAGTTTGGCTTTAATAGTCGGTGGTTAGCCTGGGGCTTTCATGAATCAATGGATGTAATTACTGAATCATAACCATGTGGTCGTTCTTTTTGTAGATAAGTCGTATCACGTGGTTGACGCCTTATAAATATTTTACGCAGAAGGATGTGTGGGAGTCGTGCAGCTATTTGTGTTGTAATCAGGTTAATCTTGCATTGGGTGTTTCTTTCCTGGATTTCAATCAATAACTGTTACGATCTGCTTGATTATGTAGTATTATCAATGTCCATGTGGTCGCTATCGTAGCTGCCCAAGCCTGTGTGTGTTCATTCTTTCTTACAGGTAGGATTTGTAAGTTTAGACCAGGCTCTTCTGTATAAAACTCTAAAGCAACGGTAACTCGTGTCAATGGTGTAGGCTCTAGCTGTCGTCAGTGGTGTAGGCTCTAGCTGTAGTCAGTGGTGTAGGCTCTACCTGTGGTTAAGAGCTGAGATTACCTTAGAGTTACAGTGTTTAGTATAGAGAAGTCCAGCTACTTCAGAGATAGTTGACTTTGTGACCCCGGTCAGATCAATAGTACTGTCACAGCTGGATCTCGGATCTCTTATGCAACTTTTTTCATAGAATGATTCTGAATGATACTCAGTTGGCTAGCCATTGTGAATTAAAGGGGAGACTCTTCTGAATGAGAGTGGGTTCTCATGCTTTGTGGGCAGGTGTTTATACTAAGCTACCTGTTGGTGATGGATGACCATGAAGGGAGACAGGCGACAGAGTTCAAACTGAGGGTGACTGTGAGATGGGTGACTGTTCCCCGGTGATGGGTGTATTGGACTCAGTAGGTGCTCATCAAATTGGAGGAGAGTAGACATTCGTATGTGGCAAGATGGGGATGTGAAGAGTATATTAATTAATATTGGATGAAATATCATTATTCAGAGATGACAGGTTTCAGATTTCAGAAATTCCAATTAAAATTTTTGTTTTTATATTTACAGAGGTTACTTTATATTTCAATCTTGGTTCATTCTTAAGACCCATCATTTCTGTCAAGAAGGTATGATTCCTTGTTAATTAAGATCTTTGCCCCTGCTGGTTCTGGTTGTCTTGTGGTTTACTGACCTCCATTCTGATGTGTGCATTGCATTAGCAGTTTGGCTTTAATAGTCGGTGGTTAGCCTGGGGCTTTCATGAATCAATGGATGTAATTACTGAATCATAACCATGTGGTCGTTCTTTTTGTAGATAAGTCGTATCACGTGGTTGACGCCTTATAAATATTTTACGCAGAAGGATGTGTGGGAGTCGTGCAGCTATTTGTGTTGTAATCAGGTTAATCTTGCATTGGGTGTTTCTTTCCTGGATTTCAATCAATAACTGTTACGATCTGCTTGATTATGTAGTATTATCAATGTCCATGTGGTCGCTATCGTAGCTGCCCAAGCCTGTGTGTGTTCATTCTTTCTTACAGGTAGGATTTGTAAGTTTAGACCAGGCTCTTCTGTATAAAACTCTAAAGCAACGGTAACTCGTGTCAATGGTGTAGGCTCTAGCTGTCGTCAGTGGTGTAGGCTCTAGCTGTAGTCAGTGGTGTAGGCTCTACCTGTGGTTAAGAGCTGAGATTACCTTAGAGTTACAGTGTTTAGTATAGAGAAGTCCAGCTACTTCAGAGATAGTTGACTTTGTGACCCCGGTCAGATCAATAGTACTGTCACAGCTGGATCTCGGATCTCTTATGCAACTTTTTTCATAGAATGATTCTGAATGATACTCAGTTGGCTAGCCATTGTGAATTAAAGGGGAGACTCTTCTGAATGAGAGTGGGTTCTCATGCTTTGTGGGCAGGTGTTTATACTAAGCTACCTGTTGGTGATGGATGACCATGAAGGGAGACAGGCGACAGAGTTCAAACTGAGGGTGACTGTGAGATGGGTGACTGTTCCCCGGTGATGGGTGTATTGGACTCAGTAGGTGCTCATCAAATTGGAGGAGAGTAGACATTCGTATGTGGCAAGATGGGGATGTGAAGAGTATATTAATTAATATTGGATGAAATATCATTATTCAGAGATGACAGGTTTCAGATTTCAGAAATTCCAATTAAAATTTTTGTTTTTATATTTACAGAGGTTACTCAATGTTTACATTATTGTCTTTATGGAAGTTACTCAAACTTTATTTAAAGATCGGCTTCAATGATAGCACAGTACAATATTTAAACTAGGACCGCAAGGCTTGTAATAAAATCTATTATGCAATGCATACAAGGCCACAATGAAAGCTGAATACAACAACAATAAGGACGACACACGTGTTGGTTTCCAGCCAGAAGACATCTATACGATATTGTGAATACCAGTCATGTTAGGAAGTAAACAGAGTTTATGTGTGTAGATCACAGAGGGGACCCTCTGGACACACGACATGCTGATAAAGGAACGGCCAATATAATGTAGATTACTTGTCTGTGTCCTGGATACATAACCACTTACTAGTTGTAATGGGTGTACACATAGTTGCCACTGCTTAGAATAGTCAGCGGTCAACACAGTATG